>SNQJ01S0219720.1:0-10650 GCA_010110895.2 Picea sitchensis
GAGGCTCTTATAGATACATCAATAATACATGAACATTGAGATTGAAAGGAAAAGATATGGATTAAGATTCGACTTGGTTTGACATTGGTCGAGATAGACTATCTTCAACAGAGAAATATATGGGAGTGGATGTTGAAATTCAAAATATAAGATTCAGATTCAGATATTGCAAAGATTTAGTGAGAATAATTTTGTTTTGAAGGAATCTATGAGCCATAACCAAAGCTATATCTATTAGCCGCATTGCCCATAGGCCATAGTCAGCTTCATACTTCATAAGAAAAATAAAATTATAATGATCTAATATCTAAGATATAATATCAAATATGAAGACTAAGTCCCACAATATTCATAAAGGTGGAAGAGTGAGGAAGCATCATAATCATTAAGTTACTACATTAGGGAATTTTCAATAAGATGGAAGAGTGAGTAAGAGTTATCATCACTAATTTTTGTTGAAATATACATACATCTGTAGGTCCAAAAGTTCTTCAGTGCGAAGTTATGATATAGATATGATCTGAAATGTTCACATAGGTCTAGGAAGATCCATAATGCTCATATAGGTCCGTGGAGGATACAAAAGATAAAAAATTGATCATCCTGGAATTCTCTTTAAAAATTTCATAATTACGAGGTTGCGATGGCTTTAATGGCATAAAATGTCCCTCAAATGAAGCGCATATGCAAAAGTTATACTTGGTCAAATTTCAAGTGAGATAGGGAAAAGTAAATAGGTCAAAGTCAATGATGACATGGAAATCTGTACTGACGCCATCATGATGAGCGTTAGCACTAGGAGATTCCCGTGTGTCACTCGGATTTGGGTGATTGGGAATATTATTAGACCATCAACATATTTCCATGTGTCATCCATACGATGACGTGATAGGCCAGGCCAAATTCACATGACACAACTAGAAGGGTGACACATGTATTCCATATAGCCTATGTGGAAAATAGGTGGCAAGGCATACATGTGACATGGAAATAACAATGTGGCCATGGTATCATAATGGACCAATGAGAGAGTGTCACATGGCACTCTCTGATTGGCCCAATATGTCCAAAGGGCATAAAATATGTTTGGTTCATGGAGGAATCGAACCCTTAACCTCCATGGAAATCAACATTTTCAACAATTGTATCATTACCATCACTCCAAAATTCCACTTGTAAACAATTAACCAAAAATTTTCATTTAAAGAGGTTTGGTTATGGAATATATCAAATAGGGGAGGTATGTGGGGCTTGAACCCACGACCTCCACCTAACCATCCTCCATAACAACAACTTAACACCATACACCAACCAACCATACCACACATAACACTTGTTACAACAAACCAATTAATATATATTTAATTTGATGATGACGTCGGCGCAAAGTTCAGGCTATATTGGGCCACTTGCACCTTATTTATATGCACAGACCCTAAGTTTTGCACACATTCCCAGGTTGGCACAAATACTAAGTAGGAGTGCAGAGATCTCGAGAGAGGATATGTTACATATGCATCATTTTGTGCCAAGAGAAAATCCAAGTTTGGTATTATCTCAATATGTGTGCCATAAGGTACTTTTTCCAAAAATAAGCATGTTTAGACTCCATTTTTCTTGCTTCTCCTAGAAGAGTTCAATGGTGATGTTATTTTTGTTATAAGAGGCCATTTGTGAAATTATTAGTCCACATTTTCATTAATGAGTGCCATAGTGCATATTTTGGCGTGCAAAGAGGGTAAAATTGAGTCAGTTCAAAATATGGTCAACTTTATGGATGACATGGAAATATGTACTGTTGACGTCATCAAGATGAGATGTTAGCACTAGATGGTTCCACTGCATCACTGATCTAGGTGATTGGGAATCTTTATTATACCAAAGAATATATTCCATGTGTCATCCATACATATGGCGTGGAAGGTTGTACGGTCCACATGACACAACTAGAAGGGTGACACGTGACCTACATATAGCCTATGTGGAAAATAGGTGGCAAGGCATACATGTGACATGGAAAATAACAATGTACAAGTGGAAATGACATGGACCAATCAGAAAGTGCTACGTGGCACTCTTTGATTGACCCAATAGGTCCAAAGGGAATAAAATATGTTTGGTTCATAGAGGAATCGAACCCTTAACCTCCACAAAAATCAACATTTTCAACAATTGTATCATTACCATCACTCTAAACTTCCACTTGTAAACGATTAACCAAAAATTTTCATTTAAAGATGTTTGGTTATAGAATATATCAAATAGAGGAGGTCTGTGGGGCTTGAACCCACGACCTCCACCTAACCATCCTCCATACCAAAAAATTAACACCATACACCAACCACCATACCACACGTAACACTTGTTACAAGAAACCAATTAAATATATATTAATTGGTTTGATACGACGCCTACAAGGAGGTTCAAAGCTAGATTGGGCTTTCACTTCATACTCTTTATTTATATGCATAGACCCTAAGTTTTTCACACATTCCCAGGTTGACACAAATTTTGAGGAGTGCATGGATCTCGAGAGAGGATATGGTACATATGCATCATTTTGTGCCAAGATAAAATCCAAGTTTGGTATTATCTCTATATATGTGTACATATACTTTTTCCAAACATAGCATGTTTATACTCATTTTTCTTGCTTCTCTAAGAAGAGTTCAATGGTGATGTTATTTTTGTTCTAAGAGGCCATTTGTGAAATTATTAGTCCATATTTTGATTAATGAGTGCCATAGTGCATCGCTTGGCATGTAAAGAGGGTAAAATTGAGTCAATTCAAAATATGGTCAACTTTATGCTCATTTTCTCAGAACTTTGCAAGGAATCTCCATTTGTAAAATCATTCTTGGTTTGAATAGTGAAATTAAAGAAAGTGCTTCAAATTGGATTTTGTAAGTCCATGTTGTAATGTAATTTGACATTTAGAGATAAAGAAGAGTAGTCTCACTATTTAGAAGGGACTTGAAGATGAAGTAAAATATATCATCAATGTTTTATATTCGAGTTCTTTTATTTTCTCTGTTATCTCATAATTATTCAAATTAATCATCGGGCTGACGAGATTTTGGATAAGAATCACAACATCATTCTTCTACAAATCATCTCAATACGATCAAGCAATAGTTATGAATAAGGTTATATGCTAATATGTATATTTTAAGTGAATACGTGGTATTTAAGGATTTTCAGATCATGTATGCATATGGATACTTAAAGTCCCAAAGTTAGGTGGTACACTTCCCAGTTGAAAAATGAATGGCATGGTCATGATCTTGAGAAGGTGGACTTGAGCCTTTTGCATTTCACCTAAAATAATTTGGAATGATTATCGATAATTATTTGGAGGTCTAATGGAGCAGAGGCTATAGTTTTTTGAACATCGATTGAGCACAATTGTGCAACTATACCCTAATGTCCCTTTTTGAATAATTGCTTCATGCCATTAGAGATTATCATTTTCGAGGGTTTCCTTTGGGTACCTCTAAGGTCAATTTCCTATCCATCTGAGGAAAAGCTCATGAAAATATTTTGAAAATTATACACTATTCTAATGATTGTAACCATTGTAGCCCTAATACAACTTCAACACCCCCCATTTGGATGGAAATGATGGGTCTATCTAGATAATACGCCCCCATCTTGAGCTTAATACTATCATGGAATTTTCCCTAAGACTATGGTACCTCCATCTTCAACCATTACTTGAAATTTTGATGCAGGATATACTTGAAACTTTGGTGCATGATATACAAAACAATTGATATTTTTGCTAATTTCTTCTAATTGAAAATATAAGGAGTACTACCATAATCAATCAATATTGTTACCTTTTATTCTTGATGTATCCCTGTATATTGAGGGTTTTGGAGTATTGATGCATCAATGCATGGAAATATAATGTTGGAGTAGTTTCTTCTAGATTTGGATCTCATGGTGATTCCAATTCTTGATATTCTTCCTCTTCGTAGTCTATGTAGAATAATTTTTTCACCGTATTATTTCCCTTATTTTACTTGTTGTCACTATTGAAAACACAATCCTTTTACTCTTTATTTCATCCATTTGTTGAGGTGTCAACATTGTTGGTTGAGGTACACTTGTCTTACAAACCCAAAAATCATCTATGCTTCTTGTGTATGATCCAATGGTAGACTTTGTGTGTAGCCTTATTTTGATGATTATGACAAAACAATTTGCATACCTTCCATAATATTTGTAGGATGTCTTAAGAAAATATCATGTTTAATGGGTTTTTTTAATCCATCCATGTAATCTTCCAACAATTTTCCATCACTTATGTCATCCACCCTTGTGGCGAAGACCTAAAATTTTGAATTATAATCTTCAATATCACCAAGTGCTTGACTCTTGTCAATTGAAAGAAGCATTCTTTTTCCTACACTTTCCCATATTGTTATTCTAAGTCTCCTGTAGATAAACCCTGAGTAGAATGATATAGAGAGATTCATTTTAACCACCCATTGATACCATTGATATGGTTTTATCTCAAAGTTCAAGGTTGTTATGTGAATACTTTTATAATCATCCATAATAATATGGAGTTTAAAAATATTTCTATTTGGTTTACCTGTGTAAAGACCTTTGTTTCATCAAACTTCTTTAATTAAATTTTGAGAATGTTGAATTTAAGTCCCCCATGATAATTAATTCCATTATTGTAATTAAATCCACTAGAAAATTTATTATTATCAACAAGTTTTTCAACCTAAATACTACCCTCATTTTCAACAGTTCCTTGCATTTTGATATCTCCTTTAGGGAGTTTATCATATAGAGCCTGGAAGATCATGGAAGAAAAGTAATTTTTCAATTCCTTCCTAGATTTTGTATGTCTACTTTATTTTCATGCATCTTATTATCCATGTTATTTTCACTTTCATCGATATTTCTTTTCGTCTCTTTCTTATTTGATTCATCTCTTTCATGTCATCCATCTTCTTTCCATATGTTCCCAATTTTCATCAATCTTATCTCCATTCTTTTCCATTTTATTTTTATGATTCTTTAGAATATGATAAATTCACTTATTTCCACATACTACCATTCATTTCATTAATTTGGTTCTTTAATTGGGATAACCTGTTTTCAAAATCTTCATTTTATTCTAACGTCCAATGTGAGGTTTATGGAGGTTTAATTAGTGTTGAAACCTCGTTTGGAGCCATTTAGGATAAACATAATAATACTCCTCTATTTTATGTTTATCATAACTTTTAATCACAAAAAACAGTTCTTCCAATAGAAATTTATGTCGATTTTAAGTAACATACCTTTGAGACCCTAATTTGGAGTATGTCTTTCACTAACCTTCTTTCTGGTCTATTTCTGAAATTTTGGCCTCGTTGTGTCTAGAATTTTGACTTGTGGTACTCTAATATTTCTTCTCTTCAATTCCATGGTCCAACAAAATTAGTTACATGTGCCAAATTAAAGATATGTTAACTATCCAAAACCTTGTTGAATTTTGGCCTTTCTTAGAGAGAGAACTTGTATTAAGATGCAACGTATCCAATATTTAATATTGGATTCTAAAAAATTGTACCAGAAAAACTATGGAATATCCTCTTTCAAATGTAACTTAGTCTCATTTAATTTGGATCTACTTTGAAGAATATATCATTGTTTTACCTTATGTAACATCCCACTCTTGCGATCGAGAACACTTATTATTTTGAGGACACTTGCTCGTTAGTGATCTCGAATCCCTTTTTATGTTAGACCTATTATATTTGAGTATGATGTGATTGATAGATGACATGATGTGTCACTATTTGATGTAGACAAAAGTGCTATTGACTTGATCGAGTGCAGTGGTTTTGACCTTGAGGATGCAGAGGTATTGACAGAACGCCTCGACTGGACTCGAGGCCTGGAGTGTGATTTTTGGTTGATATGTTTATTATGGTGTTTCATTTGATTGATGATTTGATGTTGACATTTCCTAGACATGATCATTGGTGTGTCGACGATACTACCGACCACTCACATATGGAGTAAAGGGCCACAATAATTTATCATAGAGAGGTTGAGGGAGAGGGTGGACAACAGCCCGCCAATCACCGCTAGGAACTCCTTCGGTCGCGGGTTCTGAACTGTAGTTAACGCATTACCTAGTTCTAGATCCACGATTCCGTTAGGGCAGACTGCGACAGCCGCTTACGATGATTCTAAGGGGCGCTCGATAAGGCGGGGGCCTTATTCTTAGAGCCTTAGTCTCCTACTAGTTCACCCGGGCGGAGTGTTGACTCCGTGGGGTTATAGAGGTCTACCACCGCCAAGCATCAGTTCAGTCGGCGAGTGGCACCCTTGGAGCACGTGGTGCATCCTGAAGGGCACGTCACACAGAAGAAACTCAGTCGATGAGTGGCACCCTTGGAGCACGTGGTGCATCCTGAAGGGCACGTCGCCAAAAGAAATTCCAGTGGCGAGTGGCACCCTTGGCACACGTGGTGCAACCTGAAGGGCACGTCGCGGTAAAGGTGGTTGAATGAGTCAGCCTAATTAGCCCTAAGTCATCAGCACCTGAATAAAACCTTAAGCAATTCCCTTAACCAATTGTCGCCTAGCTCAGAGTCTAAACCCTAAGCCTAAGACCTTATAGAAACCAGGGGGGAATTTAGTGTGGCCTTAACAAATGAAAATTCAAAAAAAAAAAGAATGAAAACAAAAACTCAGACCGTCACCCTCTCTTTATCCTTGTCCACTTAATTAAACTATCCTCCTGGCCTTGATCTTCCAGTATCCATCTTCCTTTACTTGTGCAGTTCACTTTCACTAAATCGCCAGCCCTCCTCGTAAATCCTCTTTATTCATTTTGTAAAACATTACTTTTTCCCTATACTGTTTCGCCATTGCCTTAATCTCTCTTTAATCCTAATTATACAGATATATTAATGGTAAATTAAATAATGAATGCATGCTTCCTAATAGAAAAAAAATGAAAACATAAATATATGTATATTTATATTATGAACAAATTATAAACAAAGGAAGTTAAGCATGTGAATTATAAACAAATTATAAAAGTTATATTTATATTATAAACAAATTTAAAAAAAAAATAATGAGGAGCGCTCATACCCTTGAATTTTTGAAAAATAAAAATAAAAATGAATTATATAAACGATTTAAACTAAAAAGAAAATTAAGAAAGTCAAAAGAGAAAAGGGGGGGAAAACCTAAGTAAAAGAGAATCAGGGTTTGAGGGGATAAAGGGATGGGAGAGGGGAAAGGATAGGGGCTTTTTGCTGAGATTGGATTGCTATGCTGAGAAAAGAGAGACTGACTAATTTTCTGGTAGGAGTTGGGAAGCCTCAGTACATTTTGAGTGGTAGCTCAACCTTGGAGGTGAGCTGAGGAGCTAGTGACTCTCTGGTTGTGCGTGGCCCCTTTGCGGCTCGGGGGGCTGAGGGGGAAGAAGAGTACCCCTAGCGTTTGGCTGGGAGGTACCGGTGGGTTCTTCGTAGTCGGCAAGCAGGAGCTGGAGCGGCGGGAGCACAAGATTCACTGGCTGCAAGCGATACAGGCACAGGTACGCTTTCATGTTTTGGTAGAATGTGATAGGGTTTATGTTGGTATAGAACATTGGCTGTAAGTAATTTAATGGTTGTTTATGTAATTACTTGGAAATTATTTAGTATCTGCTGTAAAAAAGTTTGGCACGGCCTTCTCCTCCCTGTGCGCGTACCCAGCTGAAATTCCTTGCACCCGGGGCTGATAAAACCCCCTTTTGTTGAGGCATGATACCCTGGGATAGTCACGGAGGGTGCCAGGCCATTCTCTGTTCTGCCTTTAAACCCCCTTGATCTTATTTGTCCTGTATCACCACTTCAGTTCCTGAGTAATGTTGAGGTAGTCATAAGTTTACCGGGACCGTCTATTTAATGCTGGTCGACCAAAATAATATACTTCAAGGGATGGGGTCACTCCCAAATTAATTGGGTTGAAAAGAAAAGCAGGTTAGAAAGACCCCGCTGCGAGGATATTTATAGAGGTAAGGCGTCCGGGAGTTCCTTGCATCAATAATTTTTGGTATTGAGCAACACAGAAGCTCAATTTGGCCACCATGTCGCACGGAGCAGATTGCAGTAGGAGCAATGGCAGTAACAAGACGTGCCGGATGAAGAGCACCAGAAGATCAGCTGCAAGTCTTTCAGTATATGTAGACGGTTTTGTCAACACAGATTTATTGCCCAACACCTTCTTTACTAACTTATATTTCTGTCAACAATGCACCCGAGCACAGGCCAATGGTTACACGACAAAGGCAAAAGCCAATTTCCCACTCTGCTATCAAATCATGTTAGAGAATTTAACTTCCCTACAATATGACTTTTCACAAATTGGAAATCGTTATTTATGCGACTGCTTGTTCCCACCACACCATGTCTTCATAGATGAGCATCCTATCCCTAACACTGTCCCTCTCGCCATTTCTCCGCATCTACGTCTTGTATGTTGACACACCAACCTCGAATCCAGAAAACCCATTTCGTTGAGAATCTTGGAATAAACGATTTACATCAGCTTGACTGGCATTTTCTTTGATTTTAATATTTATATTATAAGACAAACGAACCATATGCTTACTCACACCGCTCCTGGAACTAAATAAGACTATTTGAGACCCTCAGCCTGGATAGGTGCTTAGCCTCGAATCTATTATTAGTGGGGCGCGTTAACCAGAAGAATAAGCGCGGCAAGAGCAATAACATGAAAAGAAGCACGTCGGGTAAGCGTATCAAGAGATACCGTGGGAGGGTTGCCCTTTACACCAGTCATTAAGGATCTGATCCAACGTTGGCTAGGACCAAAGGCAAATGCCCTATGAGTTACTTCTCCCCAGCCGCTAATGCGCTAATGTGATTTTCATGTTCGAATTATTTGTCGTTGTGTGATTAGCCTCACGAAACTGTAAAACATTCTTTCTCAATTATGTAGTGCTCCTAGGGAATATTTTTGAAAAGACGGGAAGTGCTATTGGAGTCATACCCCAGTAAAGTATTTAATGTTTTATATTTTGAGATATATTCCTTTTTCTGAAAGTATTTTAAATGGTTCCAGCCCCGCCCTCGTTTGCGACCTAGACTGTGCGTCTGGCAGCGGGTTGCTCTCCACCGTTCAGTTGTAAATTCCTGAACCTTCAATCCTCTGGCAAACTTATGGCGACCTTCAGTCACAGATCATTTACATGCTGTGAATTATGACGGGTCTGGTAATACGCGGAATCGGGAGTTAGCGAGTTGAATTATTTAGGTTTAGAATTAAACTTTAGTTGCTGCTTTTATTTATTAGGGTTACAGCTGTTCGTCATTAGTTATGATTAATGATATTGTCATTAATATTTAGACTAGAATCAGGTATTTTTCCTGATCTACTTGACTGTCGTTGTAACCTAGGGCAGTGAGCAGTCAGCGTAGATCCAGGTCTTTATTATCGACCCTTTTAACAACCACCATCTAGGCGGATACTGTCATTGACGGTCACATTGATTTTCCTTTAACTTTTCATTATTTCTGGTTGTTAAATGAATTCGGACAGCACAGGAATTAGCGCACCATTTGCTTCCCGGTGGTATTTATATTTTTATTAATTAATGGTTATGTTATTAACCTTCGACCTCTCTACAGTTGTTACGTAATGGAAAAACCTATTCGTTGCACAGTCTGCCATTTCTCTTACCTATGTATGCCCATTCGCTGCGTGGCGAATTTTTCCTTCAGGGGTTCGAATCCCCTTAAGGCCACCGACTGTCACCCACGTTTCTGCCTTCCCAACACTCCCTCTGACCGTCGCCAGTCGCTGCACCGTCAGCTGGCGTGATATGCTTAACTACGGTGCTGCCTTCAGTATTAATAAAGTTCAGTGTTAATAAATATGTTGTTACAGTAATGGGGCTTGACTTTAATTTTAAAATTTTAATACAACCTTCCTTGCTAACCTTGAATGTAAACTCAAATGAATGATACCTAGGTAATGATCAAAGGTTTAATGAGAGTGAAAAATATTCCCGCCCTACAAACCTCACTTCTTCTCTAGTAGATTCATTTTAGATATAACAGACCACAACTATTTACAATATCTCCAATCACATTAATCATATTTTAGGTATAACATCAACTATATTAACAGGTGGAATATTTTAATGTGGTTGATGTATAAATTCAAAGGTAAAAGTTAAAGTGATTATGAAATAATCGAACCATGTAATAGTGTAATACTTGTGTATAATTTAAAAGAAAAATAGAGTCCACCGTGGCTATGCTATTCCTTTAAAAGTTGAAATAGAAAGGCACAAAATAAGTGTTAGAAATTATTGACAATGCCACCAGCATATAGAGTGAAGTCTTAAATATTGTTGTTGTGACACATTGTCATTTTAGTACGGTGTTACATGGCTACGTTGAATATGAGGTGAACGAAGATATGATGTTATTTCAGGTAAGAGTATTGCCCTAAAAAAAATAATTTTTTTAAATAGATGTTAGTGTCATTGATATATATGAACACCCTGTTATTTATATATTGTCACTTCTAAATATTGTTGTTCTTAGTTATTGACATTTTTAAGTATTGTGATTTTTAGATGATGTCCTTTTATTGTTAATTATGGTCATT
>SNQJ01S0219720.1:10660-25850 GCA_010110895.2 Picea sitchensis
CTGCATCCTCAAGGTCAAAAACCCTGCACACTCAATCCAACTGAGTCAATAGCACCTGTCTACATCAAATAGTGACACATCATGTCATCTGTCACTCACATCATACTCAAATATAATAGGTCTAACATAAAAAAGGGTTCAGATCACTTGCAAGCAAGTGTCCTCAAATAATAAGTGTTCTCAGTGCGCCAGAGTGGGATGTTACATAAGGTAAAACAATGATATATTCTTCAAAGTAGATCCAAATTCAATCGGACAAGTTACATTTGAAAGAGGATATTCCATAGTTTTTCTGGCACAATTTTTAGAATCCAATATTAAATATTGGATACGTTGCATCTTGTACAAGTTCTCTCTCTAAGAAAGGCCAAAATTCAACAAGGTTTTGGATAGTTAACATATCTTTAATTTGGCACATGTAACTAATTTTGTTCGGACCCATGGAATTGAAGAGAAGAAATATTAGAGTACCACAAGTCAAAATTCTAGACACAACGAGGCCAAAATTTCAGAAATAGACCAGAAAGAAGGTTAGTGAGAAAGACAAACTCCAAATTAGGGTCTCAAAGGTATGTTACTTAAAATCGACATAAATTTCTATTGGAAGAACTGTTTTTTGTGATTAAAAGTTATGATAAACATAAAATAGAGGAGTATTATTATGTTTATCCTAAATGGCGCCAAACGAGGTTTCAACACTAATTAAACCTCCATAAACCTCACATTGGACGTTAGAAGAAAATGAAGATTTTGAAAACAGGTTATCCCAATTAAAGAACCAAATTAATGAAATGAATGGTAGTATGTGGAAATAAGTGAATTTATCATATTCTAAAGAATCCTTAAAAAATAAAATGGAAAAGAATATGGAAGATAAGATGAATGAAAATTGGGAACATATGGAAAAGAAGATGGATGACATGAAAAAGAAGATAGATCAAATAAGAAAGAGACGAAAAGAAATATCGATGAAAGTGAAAATAACATGGATAATAAGATGCATGAAAATAAAGTAGACATACAAAATCTAGGAAGGAATTGAAAAATTACTTTTCTTCCATGATCTTCCAGGCTCTAGATGAGAGACTCCCTAAAGGAGATATCAAAATGCAAGGAACTGTTGAAAATGAGGGTAGTATTTAGGTTGAAAAACCTGTTGATAATAATAAATTTTCTAGTGGATTTAATTACAATAATGGAATTAATTATCGTGGGGGACTTAAATTCAACATTCTCAAAATTTAATTAAAGAAGTTTGATGAAACAAAGGTCTTTACCTGGGTAAACCAAATAGAGAAATATTTTAAACTCCATATTATTATGGATGATTATAAAAGTATTCACATAACAACCTTGAACTTTGAGATAAAACCATATCAATGGTATCAATGGGTAGTTAAAATGAATCTCTCTCTATATCATTCTACTCAGGGTTTATCTACAGGAGACTTAGAATAACAATATGGGAAAGTGTAGGAAAAAGAATGCTTCTTTCAATTGACAAGAGTCAAACACTTAGGTGATATTGAAGATTATAATTCAAAATTTTAGGTCTTCGCCACAAGGGTGGATGACATAAGTGATGAAAATTTGTTGGAAGATTACATGGATGGATTAAAAAAACCCATTAAACATGATATTTTCTTAAGACATCCTACAAATATTATGGAAGGTATGCAAATTGTTTGTCATAATCATGCCAAAAATAAGGCTACACACAAGTCTACCATTGGATCATACACAAGAAGCATAGATGATTTTTGGGTTTGTAAGACAAGTGTACCTCAACCAACAATGTTGACACCTCAACAAATGGATGAAATAAGAGTAAAAGGATTGTGTTTTCAATAGTGACAACAAGTAAAATAAGGGGAAAAAATACGGTGAAAAAAATTATTCTACATAGACTACGAAGAGGAAGAATATCAAGAATTGGAATCACCATGAGATCCAAATCTAGAAGAAACTACTCCAACATTATATTTCCATGCATTGGTCAGCATCAATACTCCAAAAACCCTCAATATACAAGGATACATCAAGAATAAAAAGGTAACAATATTGATTGATTATGGTAGTACTCATATATTTTTCAATTAAAAATTAGCAAAAAATATCAATTTCTTTGTATATCATGCACCAAAGTTTCAAGTATATCCTGCATCAAAATTTCAAGTAATGGTTGAAGATGGAGGTACCATAAATTCTTCAGGAAAATTCCATAGTATTAAGCTCAACATGGGGGCGTATTATCTAGATAGACCCATCATTTCCATCCAAATGGGGGGTGTTGAAGTTGTATTAGGGGTCCATGGTTACAATCATTGGGAATAGTGGCCCTTAATTTTCAATATCATTTCATGAGCTTTTCCTCAGATGGATAGGAAATTGACCTTAGAGGTACCGAAAGGAAACCCTCGAAAATGATAATCTCTAATGGCATGAAACAGTTATTCAAAAAGGGACATTAGGGTATAGTTGCACAATTGTGCTCACCTGATGTTAAAAAAACTATAGCCTCTGCTCCATTAGACCTCCAAATAATTATCGATAATCATTCCAAGGTATTTCGTGAAATGCAAAAGGCTCAAGTCCACCTTCTCAAGATCATGACCATGCCATTCATTTTCAACTAGGAAGTGTACCACCTAACTTTAGGACTTACAAGTATCCATATGCATACATGATCTGAAAATCCTTAAATACCACGTATTCACTTAAAATATACATATTAGCATATAACCTTATTCATAACTATTGCTTGATCGTATTGAGATGATTTGTAGAAGAATGATGTTGTGATTCTTATCCAAAATCTCATAAACTGATGATTAATTTGAATAATTATGAGATAACACAGAAGAAAATAAAAGAACTCGAATATAAAACATTGATGATATATTTTACTTCATCTTCAAGTCCCTTCTAAATAGTGAGACTACTCTTCTTTATCTCTAAATGTCAAATTACATTACAACATGGACTTACAAAATCCAATTTGAAGCACTTTCTTTAATTTCACTGTTCAAACTCAAAAAATGATTTTACCATTAAATTCCTTGCAAAGTTCTAAGAAAATGAGCATAAAGTTGACCATATTCTGAATTGACTCAATTTTACCCTCTTTACATGCCAAACGATGCACTATGGCACTCATTAATCAAAATATGGACTAATAATTTCACAAATGGCCTCTTAGAACAAAAATAACATCACCATTGAACTCTTCTCAGAGAAGCAAGAAAAATGAGTATAAACATGCCTATGTTTGGAAAAAGTACCTTATGGCACACATATCGAGATAATACCAAACTTGGATTTTATCTTGGCACAAAATGATGCATATGTACCATATCCTCTCTCGAGATCTCAGCACTCCTACTTAGTATTTGTGTCAACCTGGGAATGTGTGCAAAACTTAGGGTCTGTGCATATAAATAAGGCGCAAGTGGCCCAATCTAGCCTGAACTTCACGCCGACGTCATCATCAAATTAAATATATATTAATTGGTTTCTTGTAACAAGTGTTACGTGTGGTATGGTGGTTGGTGTATGGTGTTAATTTTTTGGTATGGAGGATGGTGAGGTGGAGGTCGCGGGTTCAAGCCCCACGAACCTCCCCTATTTGATATATTCTATAACCAAACATCTTTAAATGAAAATTTTTGGTTAATCGTTTACAAGTGGAAGTTTAGAGTGATGGTAATGATACAATTGTTGAAAATGTTGATTTTTGTGGAGGTTAAGGGTTCGATTCCTCTATGAACCAAACATATTTTATTCCCTTTGGACCTATTGGGTCAATCAAAGAGTGCCACGTAGCACTTTCTGATTGGTCCATGTCATTTCCACTTGTACATTGTTATTTTCCATGTCACATGTATGCCTTGCCACCTATTTTTCACATAGGCTATATGTAGGTCACGTGTCACCCTTCTAGTTGTGTCATGTGGACCGTATGACCTTCCACGTCATCTGTATGGATGACACATGGCAATATGTTGCTGGTATAATAAGATTCCCAATCACCTAGATCCGAGTGACACGTGGAATATCCTAGTGCTAACATCTCATCATGATGACGTCAACAGTACATATTTCCATGTCATCCATAAAGTTGACCATATTTTGAACTGACTCATTTTTACCCTCTTTACATGCCAAACGATGCACTATGGCACTCATTAATGAAAATGTGGACTAATAATTTCACAAATGGCCTCTTATAACAAAAATAACATCACCATTGAACTCTTCTCAGAGAAGCAAGAAAAATGAGTCTAAACATGCTTATTTTTGGAAAAAGTACCTTATGGCACACATATCGAGATAATACCAAACTTGGATTTTCTCTTGGCACAAAATGATGCATATGTAACATATCCTCTCTCGAGATCTCTGCACTCCTACTTAGTATTTGTGCCAACCTGGGAATGTGTGCAAAACTTAGGGTCTGTGCATATAAATAAGGTGCAAGTGGCCCAATATAGCCTGAACTTTGCGCCGACGTCATCATCAAATTAAATATATATTAATTGGTTTGTTGTAACAAGTGTTATGTGTGGTATGGTGGTTGGTGTATGGTGTTAAGTTGTTGTTATGGAGGATGGTTAGGTGGAGGTCGTGGGTTCAAGCCCCACAGACCTCCCCTATTTGATATATTCTATAACCAAACATCTTTAAATGAAAATTTTTGGTTAACCGTTTACAAGTGGAATTTTGGAGTGATGGTAATGATACAATTGTTGAAAATGTTGATTTCCATGGAGGTTAAGGGTTCGATTCCTCCATGAACCAAACATATTTTATGCCCTTTGGACATATTGGGCCAATCAGAGAGTGCCACGTGACACCTTCTGATTGGTCCATGCCATTGCCACTTGTACATTGTTATTTTCCATGTCACATGTATGCCTTGCCACCTATTTTCCACATAGGCTATATGGAGGCCATGTGTCACCCTTCTAGTTGTGTCATGTGGACTGTACAACCTTCCACGTCATCTGTATGGATGACACATGGAAATATGTTGCTGGTATAATAAGATTCCCAATCACCTAGATCCGAGTGACATGCAGAATCTCCTAGTGCTAACATCTCATCATGATGACGTCAACAGTACAGATTTCCATGTCATCATTGACTTTGACCTTTGACTTTTTCCCTATCTCACTTGAAATTTGACCAAGTATAACTTTTGCATATGCACTTCATTTGAGGACATTTTTATGCCATTCGAAAGCCATCACCAACCTCTACGTAATTATGAAATTTTTAAGAGAATTTCAGATGATCAATTTTTTTATCTTTTTTGTATCCTCCTGGACCTATATGAGCATTATGGATCTTCCTAGACCTTATGTGAACATTTCAGATCATATCTATATCATAACTTCGCACTGAAGAACTTTTGGTCCTCCAAAAGTATGAGTATTTCAAAAAATTAGTGATGATAACTCTTACTCACTCTTCCATCTTATTGAAAATTCCCTAATGTAGTAACTTAATGATTATGATGCTTCCTCACTCTTCCACCTTTATGAATATTGTGGGACTCAGTCTTCATATTTGATATTATATCTTAGATATTAGATCATTATAATTTTATTTTTCTTATGAAGTATGGCTTTGACTATGGCCTATGGAACTGTCGCTAATAGATATAGCTCTGGCTATGGCTCATAGATTCCTTCAAAACAAAATTATTCTCACTAAATCTTTGCAATATCTGAATCTGAATCTTATATTTTGAATTTCAACATCCACTCCCATATATTTCTCTGTTGAAGATAGTCTATCTCGACCAATGTCAAACCAAGTCGAATCTTAATCCATATCTTTTCCTTTCAATCTCAATGTTCATGTATTATTGATGTATCTATAAGAGCCTCTGAATGAATTCCCTGTTCATTGTATTTCTCCTTCCTTCAAAAAAATTATATTTGTACTCTAACCATCTATACTGAACTACTTCTGCTCAAGGTATACAACTACATGAACATGACATAATATATTGGAGATTTTTATAACAAGCATCCTCTTACAAAGAAGATTATTTCTCCTTTACCATCTCTATGAAGATTTACATTCCTTTGATGCTCTTCACGCTTTCGGTCTACATCTTCCAACTACGTACATATTTATGATCCTTCGCCTTTGGTTCTTCAGAATAAGAATGTTAACTCAGAAAATTTGATCCATATGTAGTCCTTTAGCTGAATTAAGATGATACAATTGTTTATATTGTTTTTGATAGGCTTAGAAATATTTATAAGATCCATCTCATTCCTATAACAAAGAAGCTACATAGAAACCCTTTACAAGATTCCTCTCACTTTAAACAATATATAAGGTGGCTATATATAAATTATTTACAAATTTCTCTCACTCTTAACAATGTAAAGGTGGCTACATAGAAATTTTACATAATTCCTCTCACTCTTATAATCTACAATGAGTGGATTACAAGCCTCCTAATAGACTTAGGAGAAATATACGTATGGATATTACATTTACAAATATACATATTTAAAATGAAATCTCTTCTTATGGATGGCTTATTAATGGACTCATCCTCCCCTTAGTATGGGAAGGAGTGTCACAACTTCCTATCCCTAACAATGCATGTGACGTTGATGTTGAATCTGACGCAAAATCTCATGTTGAATCCAAGAAACCATTAGACCAGAATATAAATCTTCCCAGTAACCTATATAATCTCACTTTGTGAGCACCAAGCATTGTGGTTGTGTCTTGAGTATCTTCCATTCAATACAAAATCACCTGGCCATTCAGGAATATGACTGCATATCCTTGATCCTCAAAATCCACAACTAAGAGTAGGTTTAATTTCAAATCTGGAACATAAATTCTCTATTCCCAGAAATCCTCTTGATTTGAGATGGCATCTTACATATCCATACCATTTTATTTATTTCCTGGTGTGAGTTGTAGATCCTACATAGCGATCTGTGTCCATCTCTGAGAAAGTCAGGAATAATGATCTCATCCCTGCCATGTCGTCAGATGAGCCACTTTCCATGAACTATTCCTTGATGTCTTCATATATCACTATGTTAAGACCAACCATTGGGAATTATTATTTGTCAAATCATTCAACAAGACTATTAACTTCATCCGGGGTTGTTTCTTGTATTCTTGCAAGTGTCTTTACATATTTTTGGTTCTTGTTCAGCCATAATCTTAGATAAAGTTTCCAACACTTCTCAATCTAATTTCCACTCTTACTACATGAACAACGGAGTGTCTTGTTCCCATCTTGGAACCACGATCCCTTCTTGACATTCCCCCTTTTCCTGTATTTTGAGAAATGACCTTTACCTTATCCTTTTTCTCGGATTAATTTTATTTCACAGACTGTTTTCTTTGACCTTTATCCATGTCATGGTTACTATTTCCATAGGAAGAACATGTATACATAGACCATTTACCAGTATGAAACGTCTCCATTACCTCTTTAAAATTCATATATTTCTCTGGAGATGTCTTACATATGTTACCTTTCCTTCGACTGGAAGGTAAGCCTAACTGATTATTAAGGACCTCTTAATATGAAGTTGTCTTTTCTTTATCCATCTTTGAGAATTCTCCATCTTGATGGGAAAAATAATAATATGAATAATCATCCTTCTCGACCAGGCCTTTTAAAGGATTTAGTTTCTCTTTCATCAAAGACTTTACATTCTCGACTTTCCATTCTTCATGGAATGATGTTGTTGGGGCCAGTACCCGATCCTTGGTCTACAACTTCCTTTCCATTTGATGAAAAATACCTTTATGGAATTCCTCATGAAATATCAGTCGATCTTCCAGCTTCTACTTCTCTTTGTGAGAGTTTACAGTTGAATCCTTAGTTCAGAATTATCACTATGAATCTATCAACTAATGTTATTCTCCAGCCTTAAGTTCATGAGGGATTTCATTATTTTTTCCTATGAACAAGAGTCTTCAAAATCTTAACTAACTTAAGTCTTGGAACTTCTCACATCACCATCTTGCAAATCCATGTCAAAACTAGCTCTGATACCACTTGATGAAAAAATCCTTAGATACCAATTATTCCTTTAAAATATACATATTAGCATCTAACTTGATTCATAATTAATTATAGATCGTATTGAGGCGATTTGCAGAAAAATGATTTTCTTCTTCTTATCCAAAATCTCATAAACTGATGATTAATTTAAAGAATTATGAGACAACACACTAGAAAATAAAAGAACTCAAATATACAACATTGATGACATATTTTACTTCATCTTCAAGTCACATCTAAATAGTGATACTATTCTTTATCTCAAAATGTCAAATTATATTACAACATAGACTTACAAAATCCAATTTGAAGGACTCTCTTTAATTCCACTGCTCAAAATCAGAAAAGGAGTTTACCATTGAATTTCTTGTGAAACTATGAGAAAAATGAGTATAAAGTTGACCATATTATGAACTGGCTCCATTTTACCCTCTTTACATGCCAAGCGATGCACTATGGCACTCATTAATGGAAATCTATACTAATACTTTCACAAATGACCTTTTAGCACAAAAATAACAAAACCATTGAACCCCTCTTGGAAGAATGAGAAAAATGAGTATAAACATGACTATGTTTGGACAAAGTAACTCATGGCATGCATATCGATAAAATACCAAACTTGGATTTCCTCTTGGCACGCAAAATGATGCATCTATACCATACCCTATCTTGGGATGCATGCACTCCTCCTCTAGATTTGTGTTGACCTGAGAATGTGTGTATACCTTAGCGCCCATGCATATAAATATGGCATGAGTGGCTCAATCCGGCCTGAACTTCGTGTTGATGTCATCATCAAATTAAATATATATTAATTATTTTTTTTTGACAATTCTTATGTGTGGTATGGTGGCTAGTGTATAGTTTTAAGTCATTTCTATGGCACAGGTCATGGGTTCAAGCCCCACATACCTCCCCTATTCGATATATTCCATAACCAAACTTATTTAAATGAAAATTTTTGATTAACTGTTTACAAGTGACAACTTGGTGCAATGGTAATGATAGGTTGTTGAAAATATTTATGGTGACGTAGGTTACAGGTTCGATTCCCATCTGAACCAAACAAATTTTATGCCCTTCAGACCTATTGGGCCAATCAAAGAGTGCCATGTGGCACTTTTTGATTGGTTAATGTGATCACCACTTGTACACTATCAGTTGCCACATCACTTGTATGTCTTACCACCTGCTTTCCATGTAGGATATATGGAGGCCACATGTCACCCTTCTAATGGTGATATGTGGATCGTATGGCCTACCACGTCATATGTATGGATGACATGTGGTAGTCTTCTACTAGTCTAACTGGATGCCCAATCACCCAAATATGAGTGACACGTGGTAGATCTTGGTGTTTCCACATCAACATGATGATGTCATGTTGATGTCATGCTGACATCAATAGTACAAACTATCATGTCATAATTGACTTTGAGCTTTGACTTTTTCCCTGTTTGACTTGAACTTTGATCCGCTATAACTTTTGCATATAAACTCTGTTTGAGGCAATTTTTGCATCGTTAGAAATCCATATCTGAGATCTATGCAATGATGTAGTTTTAAACACGATTTTATATGGTTAAATTTTTATATTTTCCAGATCCTCTTGGACCTATGTGAGCATTCAAGATCTTCTTGGTCCTTCTGTGAACGTTCTGGATTCTCCTGGATCAATTAGAAGAGTGATATTGAGTGCATGATCGAGGAAATGTTAGAGGCCAACATCATTCAACCTAGCCAAAGTTCTTTCTCTTCACTAGTGGTGGTGGTTACAAAAAATGATGGTTCATGGTGTATGTGTCCAAATTATAGATAACTCAACAAAATGACCTTGAAAGATAAGTTTCCTATTTCTTTCATTGATGAAATATTAGATGAATTACATGGAGAAAAATTATATACTAATCCAGATATTTTTTCGAGATATCATCAAATTAGAATGAGGTAGGATGATAGTCCTAAAATAAATTTTAGAACATGTGACAATCATTATGAGTTTTTGGTTATGCCTTTTGGTCTTACTAATGCACCTTAAACATTTCAAATCTTGATGAATTCTATTTTCAAGCCCTTCCTTAGAAACATTGTGTTATTATTATTTTATGACATACTAATCTACAAAAAATCTTGGGAAGAGCATGTACAACAAGTTGACAGAGCATTACAACTATTGGAAGAGAAAACATTGTATGCAAATTCTTCCAAGTGTTCCTTTGAGGTTCAAGAATTAGAATATTTAGGTCATATTATATCTCATGAAGTTGTTAAAATGGACCCTAACAAATATAAATCTATGAGGAAATGGCCAATTCCCAAAATCTTGAAGAAACTTAGAGGATTCTTAGGGTTAGCAAGCTATTATCATAATTGTTTCAAGAATTATGGTTAAATAACAACACCTCTAACACCACTATTAAAGAAGGAAGCATTTTCTTGGACCAAAGAGGAAACAAAATATTTTGAAAAACTTAAGGAGGCTATTTGTACTACTCTTGTGCTAGCCACACCAGACTTTACAAAAACATTTATTGTGGACTTTGATGCCTTAGGCCATGGACTTGGTGTGGTTTTGATGAAAGAAGGAAGGCCCCCTTTCATTTGAAAGCAACCAACTTAATGAAAAAAAATTAGTCAAACCCTTTTATGAAAAATAAATGTTCACTATACTACATGCAGTTCATAAATGATGCCCTTACCTAATAGGAAGACACTTCAAAGTAAAAACGTATCATTATAGTTTAACGTACTTCTTGGAAAAGCGATTATCTTCAAAAGAGTAACAAAAATGGGTTACAAAGATTCTAGGTTATGGCTTTGAAATTATCTACAAAAAATGAAAACATAATGTTGTGGAAGATGGACTTTCAAGGAAAGAAGAAGAAAAAATGCTCAATACATACTATTTTCATTCCACAATATTATTGGGTGGAAGAAGCAAGGATATAATGGAAATAAAATAAAGAGGTGTGCAAGATCATTCAAAAACTCCATGAGGACCCTAGTTCATTAGAAAACTTTGTATGGAATAATGATTTGCTATGGTATCATGATCACCCATATTTATGTAAGAATTCTCAACTCAAATAGAACGTCCTTGTGGAACTGCACACTTATTCCCAACTCAATTGGTTCACAACTCATCTTACCACCCTCAATCTCATGGGAAAATTGAGATTGTGAATAAATGTCTAGAAGAATATAGTCATTGTTTGCATCTGATAAACAAACTCAATGGGTTATGTGGTTTCCTTTTGTGGAATGGTGGTACAACACATCCTTCCATACTTCATAAAAAATGTCCCAATTTTTGGCACTTTATGGATATCATCATTTATGCATTACATCAACCTTGAAAAGGAATACAAAGCTTCAATAAATGTAGGACCACATAGGGAACCAACAAGAGGTTCTCAAACTATTGAAGGACAACCTAGTTATGGCACAAATAGGATGAAACAAAAATAAAATATGCATCGCAGTGAAAGGGAATTTGATGTGGGGGATTGGGTATTTTTTATGATAAAACCATATAAATATATGTCCCTCAAGAAAAAAAAGGACAGTAAGTTAGTACCCAAATATTATGTTCCCTATAAGGTTTTACAAAGGATTGGAGGTATGGCTTACAAATTGGATTTTCCTCCATATTCATGTGTAAGCATTCCTTCAAGGCTCACCCTGGGTCTTAGCCCTTGATATGCCTTAATATCATTCCACATACATCCTATAACATCTTGAGGGATGACATATGAAACAATTTCTTTGTCGGGGAATGGAATTTGAAGATATCTTTCCATCGGGATACGACATTGCAAGTTTTGATACTCAAAGGTGAATTATTTTCAGGCATCAAGATGTTCATAATTTCACCTGGATACTCTAAACACAAATATCTATATTCTAACCAAACATACACCAGAAACTACCCAGATCCTGAGTGTACTCTAGTATAATCATAGCCAGAGAAGATCATGACCTAGAGAAATCTCAGAGAACATTACATCTCTTTGTCTTCAGTTAACTCTAATTTGGAAACATCTCCCTCTACTATTTGTAGAGGTAGTGAATCTTTTTATTTAATTGATATACCTATTGATTGATATTCTTCTTCCAAGATACCTCCCGAACCCTTAAGATATCTACATAATTCACCCATATATTTCTTTCAAGAAGCGAGTTCTTCCCTTAAACCCTTCTTGAAAAACCATGTTAATCCTTCATCCTTTGAAGCCCATAACCACATCCTGCAAAATATTGTGGACAACTTAGGAGGAGGTATAGCTGGGGGAAACCAACTGTCCCCGCCCCCTTTAAAATCTTGGGTCACTGTTATATTTTTCCCATTGAATCTCCTTGTGAATTTTCATGACTTCCTCGAAAAATATTTGAATCTCTTGCCCAAATACAATAGTGAACCAACACATTCTGCTGAATAAAATTTAGCATCCTTCCAAGACTTCATTGACAACTTGTTCATGGATCATGATGATTTCTTCATGAGGTTATATGTTCATAATTTGGAGGGATATGTTTGAAATTCATGCATTGAGCTTCCCAAAACTCTAATTGATAGCTGGAAAATGCTTGAGTCTGCATTTAAGAAAAAAGGTGGGGCAGGGGGGGGGATAGATAGTCTATATTACTTGACCGAATTTGGGTATCTCAAGAAGATATCCAGTGATCATATTGTTGAAATTAAAAGAGTATTCAAGAAGTTGAGACATAAATCCTTTGCAACAAGAAACTAAATTCACATATGTTGGGCCTTTTGATGTAGACTTTTCCATGGTTTTAAGGGAAAGAAGGGCTCCAAATTTTCTTATAATGTAGGAAGATCCAATATAAATTGAAGGGAATATGATTTCATCGGGAAAATAAAGAAAAAACCATATCATATATAAAGAAAAATGCTAGAGAATACTATGGTCCCTCAAATCTAGTCAAAGATTCCCATGAAGTCTAAATGGATGAGATGTCTAGACTGATGAGAAATTTAACAAATAAGATGCCTGTATTTGAGATGAAAATTTTTCATGCCAATAAAGTTCCTCAAGAAGAAGGTTTGAGGAACCCTAATAAGTTCATAAGGCTTTTCAATCCCCAACTCATGAGGAGAGAAAGAAGGAATGAGGAATAACCCATCCAACCCCTTGCAAGAACTAATAATGAAAATAACTTAGTGGAGGAAGAAATGGATGAATGATATGCTGAGAATCCATAGGAAATACACCTATTAAAAGGGGAGAATAATTCCATGCATCCAAACCAAGATGATTATGGATATTCCCTTAAAAACAAAAAGAAATCCCCCAAAAGTGAATC
This sequence comes from Picea sitchensis, assembly GCA_010110895.2. Classification (NCBI taxonomy): domain Eukaryota; kingdom Viridiplantae; phylum Streptophyta; class Pinopsida; order Pinales; family Pinaceae; genus Picea; species Picea sitchensis. Next base: position 24,045 of record SNQJ01S0219720.1, read on the forward strand.
AAGCAAAGAAGTGTTGTCCTCTTTTTAGTATAGGGTGTTTGTTGATGCACTACAGGTTGAGATGCATAACAAGAATGATATTAGGCCTAGAAAAAAGGAATCCAACCAAGATATTCATCCCCATCATAAGAAGCCTAGAACAAGTCTTTTTATGGATAAATTCAAAGAACTAAATAATATTCCCAAGGCTAAGGAGGCTGGAGAACCTTTAAAGAGAGAACAAGAAGTTAAGAAACTTGAGAAAATAGTTCCACATTTCAACATTGAAAATGAACTATCCAATATCAATATTCTTGTCCCATTGATGGAGTTGTCTATAAATCCTTCATACCACAAAGATATTGAGAAAATGATACAAGTAAAAGGATTGACAAGTCATGTTGATATCGTGAATCTACAAGATGAGTGTCCCACCATAACTTTTGTCCCTCACATAGATCACAAAGAAGATTCTATTGCACCTTTCTAAGTAACATGAAATATACATGAAAATATGTTGCAAAATTGTATTCTTGACACCGAAGCCTCATAGAATCTTATGCCCAGAGTAGTCATGGATGTTAAGCCCTAATATTGTCTCATTACCCCTTAATTGGAGCATATTATATTAGTAATGTTATTTTATTTATGTCAGCTTTAGGCCATTAGTTGTAATTATACCTTCTAGTCTCCTATATATACCAAGGAGACATTTTCATTTTGAATCATCTTGTACTTGGACATTTAAGTGGGGTAAAAGGAGGTTGCCCCCTTGAAGAGGCTTATTATCTAAAATTCTCTATTTTTCAAGGCGTTGATTACTTTTTCTGAGGTTTTTCTATGCTATATTGATATTTGGTTCCTAACATATGGTATCAGAGCTCAAGGTCTTGGGGTTTCGCTGCTACATCTGAGACACCTTGGAATTTTCGCTATAACTTTTTTTCTACAATGTTTCAGAAGGAACATATTGGAGGATATTTAGTAGACGGATCAAGCTACATTGGGTTCAAAATTATGCTCCTGAGGCCTTATAATTTAGGAGATACATCCTATACAAGATAGGGTTATGGAATCATCCTGAACTGAGTCATTGCGGGAGTTTTTCTATAAAAAAAATTCTGTAACGTTTCAGACCCTGCACTCTGGCAGCCATTTACAAAAATTAGTAAGGTATCTATGATAAAAAAATTTAGCTTCTGCGTCATCTTACATTTGTAGATACACCTTGTTTAATATAGGGTATCTGACTAGACCTATTGACTAGTCTCAAGAAGGTGTTCTAGGTAAAACAATCATAACTTCTTCCTAGAGTATCCAAATTGAGTGGGACTGGTTGCATTGGATCGTGGACAGTCTGTAGTATTTTGGGTGCGAGTTTCAGAATTTATATCAATTAGTTTGTGTGGGGCACACTATACAAGTGAGATCTTCTAGAAAGGCCAAAAATCGACAAGTTGTGGGGAAGTTACCGTAAATTCCGCTTGGCACATCCAATTTTGATCATACCTATGGAATTGTAGAGAAGAAATATCAGAGAACTACATAAAAGAAATTTTCATACCCAGAAGGGCTGAAACTTGGGAGATACAACAAAAGAAATATTGTCTAGCAAAACCACCTCAAAATCAAGGTTCAAAAGTGATACTTGGCCAACATGCCACCCAAAAAGGGAACTTCTACCCCAACTAAGCCTCCAAAAAATCCTACTTGGACTCTTGATGAAGGTGAAGAAATGTGTAGGGACATAAATGATTTACAAAAGAAGATAGTTACAAAAGATGAACTACAAGAGATGATGGAGGGTTTAAAAGGGGAGATCATGGA
>SNQJ01S0219722.1:0-15190 GCA_010110895.2 Picea sitchensis
GCAGTAGCTCAAGTCCATCTCCTATCAGGAAGCATAAGAGAAGGACTGGGGTGGATGAGTTACATGGAGAAATGAATAAGACCAAGCCTCCTACCTTTGACGGTGAGCACAAGAAGGATGAATATGCGAAGACCTAGTTGTTGGGTACAAGGAAGTACTTCCAGCTACATAATTATTCCACACAGGCATAAGAGAGAATTGTTATCTATCAGCTAAAAGGAAAGGCAACAATCTGGTGGGATCAGTATGTGTAGGTGCAACACACTGATGAAAAGAAGGTTACTTGGAGGGAGTTCAAGAGGTATTTCCAAAATAAATACTTATCCAAGTGATACAATGACAAGAAGATGAAGGAGTTCTTTGAACTCGAGCTTGGGAGTAGGACGATAGATGAGTATGAAAGGAGATTCTTAGAGTTGTTGAAATACGTTGCATTCATCAAGGATGAGCAAGTTAAAATTCATAGGTACCTGAGTAGCTTTCCCTCATTTATCAGTGACAAAATATAGTATAATGATCCCAAGACATTGGATGAAACCATAAGCCATACTAAATGTATTTACGATTAGCAAAGGGGAAGATCATCTTTCCAAAAGGCTTGGGAAGACAAGAGGAAAAACAAGGTGGATCAGAGGAAGAAGGGGGATAAGCCACCATTTTTTAGGGATACTACACAAGGACAACCAACTCCCAAGGAGTCAAAAATGATAGAGACAGTGGAGAAAAAGGCAAGGCAATAGTCGATTCAATGTTGGAGTTGTGATGGAGATCATATGCACAGAGATTGCCCTCAAAGGGTTGATAAAGCAAGGATTGTGTACTATGTACAATAAGATGCCATAATTGAGGACATGGGCAGAATTGTACCAAGGATTTACGCAACCCTGGATAACAAGCACGCCAATTGTTAGTCACACATGATTGAAGTGGAAGGTAAGATTAAGGGCCAACTTGTTGCTATTTTAATTGATTCAAGAGCTAGTCATAGTTATTTAGATCCTAAGATGGTGGAAAGGTTCCAATTTCCAAGAAGCAAGCTTGGAAAACCTTGGTTGGTGCAATTATCTATAGGAGCAAAAAGAAAAATTAATGAGATGGTTAAGGCGTGTTCGATGGAGATTAATGGACTGYGCACAAGGGTTGATTTGACTATTATATCTTTGGGCTCATACAATTGCYTCATTGGTATGGATTGGTTGGACAAGCACCATGTTATCCTGGATTGTTAAAATAAGGCATTCACTTTCTTGGATCGTGAAGGAAACTTAAGAATAGTTCAAGGAATTCCAAGATTTTTAACTATCTGAGAAGTTTCAACCTTACAATTGAAGAAAAGCTAGAGGAAAGGATGTCAACTATTTGCAATGCACATGGAAGAGGCACCTAAGGATAAAGTTCCAAATGTTGAAGACTGTGTAGCGTTGAAAGAGTTTGAGGATGTCTTCAAAGAGATATCAGGGCTACCTCTGAAGAGAGATATAGATTTCTCTATATACTAATACCTAGAGCAATGCTTGTATCCAAGACTCCTTATAGGATGAGTACGCCATAGTTGAAGGAGTTGCAGATGCAACTTGAAGAGATTTTGAAGAAGGGGTATATACACCCAAGTGTGTCGCCTTAGGGTGCCCCGGTATTGTTCATGAAGAAGAAGGATGGTACGTTGAGACTTTGTATTCACTTCAGGAAGTTGAACAAAGTAAAATTAAAGAGCAAGTATCCTTTGCTAAGGATAGATGACCTATTTGATCAGTTGTGGGGCACGCAAATATTTTCAAAGATTGATCTCAGATTTGGATATCACCATGTGAGAATTAAGGAAAAGGACATCAACACTGCTTTCAGAACAAGGTACGGACTTTATGAGTTCACATTGGTGTCTTTCAGATTGTCAAATGCACTAGTTGTCTTCATGCGTTTAATGAATGGAGTTTTCAGAGAGTGTTTAGATAAGTTTGTCACTATATTTCTAGATGACATACTTATTTACACAAAGTCTGAAGAGGAGCATGAGAAACACTTGAAGATGGTACTGTGGGTATTGAGGGAGCATCAACTTTATGCTAAGTTGAGCAAGTGCTCATTTTATCAGTGAAAAATTCATTATTTGGGTCATATTATTTCCAAGGAAGGAATAGTTGTGGATCTAGAAAAGATAAAATCCATTGAAGAATGGTCAACACCAAGAATTTCATAGAGGTAAGGTCCTTTATGGGACTCGTAGGTTATTACATAAGATTTATTGAAGGTTTCTCAAAAATTGTGCATCTGATTACATCCTTGCAAAAGAAAGGTGAGCAATTTGAATGGACTCTAGATTATGCAAGGAGTTTTCATCACTTGAAAAGTTTGTTATTAAGTGCGTCAATTTTGAGAATTGTTGGTCCAAATGCAGACTTCATTGTGTGCAAGGATGCATGCAAGGAAGAACTTGGTTGAGTTATGAGTCAGAATGGGCATGTGGTGTGCTATAAATCAAGAAACTTAAAAGAGCATGAAAGGCTCTATGCTACTCATGACTTAGAGTTGGTAGCCATAGTGCATGCCTTGAAGATGTGGCGACACTATCTCATGGGTAAAATATTTGAGTTGAGGACAGATCATGGTGGTCTAAAGTATTTTTTTGGACAACCAAGTTTAAATTCTAGACAAAGCAAGTGGTTAGAGTTCCTTAGTGAGTATGAATTTGACAAAAAACATATCACAGGAAAGGAGAAGAAGGTGGTTGACACACTCAGCAGGAGAGTGCATGAGATGCATGCTACAATCGTTAGCATGTACCAGTCAGATTTGTGCGACAGAATTTTAGAGGTTTCCAAATCAATCAACGCTATATGGACATAAAGGTAACTTTACAGCAAGGTATGTCGCAACACAAGTTTGAAGGTTATGAGCTAAGAGAGGATGGAATCCTCATGTATAGGCGCATAGTCTATGTGCAAAATGATCAAGAGTTGAAAATTTGTTATTATTGGAGATGCTTAAAGTTCCTTATGCTGGACATTCAAGCTACCAGACGAAAATTGTTGCAGTAAAAAATCAATACTATTGACCAAGTATGAAAAAGGAGGTTGATTTTATTGCGAGATGCCTTGAATGTCAAAAGGTCAAGATTGAGCACAGACATCCAGTTGGTTTTCTAAAGCCTTTGCCCATTCCTGAGTGGAAGTGGGAAGTTGTGACCATGGATTTCATTACTAAGTTTCCTAGGACTGCTAAGAAACATGATTATATTATGGTAGTGGTGGAAAAGTTTACTAAACCTACCCATTTTATTCCAGTGAAGTTGGCGCACAAGGGAGCCAACATTGTTGAAATATACATGTGATAAGTTGCTAAGTTGCATGGTGTACCTAAGACAATTGTGTTTGAAAAAGATTCCAAGTTCACCTCAAACTTTTGGAAAGGGTTATTCAAAGGATTTGGAACAAATCTGAACTTTAGCACAACATATCACCCCGAGACAGATGGTCAAACAAAAAGAGTAAATCGAGTGATTGAATATATGCTCAGGATGTATGTGATGGATAAACCATCAAAATGGGAAGACTACCTTCACTTGGTAGAGTTTGCTTACAACAATGGGTATCAAGCATCCTTAAATATGAGCCCATTTGAATCGATTTATGGCAAAAAGTGCAACACGCCAGTGAGTTGGGACAACCCATCAAACCGCGCAGTGGTTCGGCTAAATCTACTGAGGGAAATGGAAGAGCAGATGGTAAAATAAAGTGAAATTTAAAAGTTGTTGAGGACAGGTAGAAAAGTTGCGTAGATAAAGGTAAAAACCACAGAGAGTTTAAAGTGGGTGACCATGTGTTCTTGAAAGTCAAAGCTAGGTGCAGTTCCTTGAAGTTGGGGAATTGGTCTAAGTTGGCAGTGCGCTATTGTGGGCCATTTGAAATCCTAGAGAGGATTGGTCATGTCGCATATATGCTTGCATTGCCTGCATCCTTGTGTATTCATAATGTTTTCCATGTGTAATTTCTTAAAAAGTATGTACCTGATGTTAATCATATTATTGATTGGAATGTGATTCAGGTGGGGCCAGAAGGCGATTTTTGAGTGCAATCGGTTTGCATATTGGATCAGAAAATCAAACAGCTGCAAAATCGAGTCATGGAGTTGGTAAAGGTTCAATGGACCTGGTACAATCCCGAGGATGCAACTTGGGAGTGGGAGGATGTTATGCAGACAGAGTATCCGCATCTTTTTGAATATTTTTGAAATTTTGTATGTACATGTGTATATGATGCACTAAGGATGGTGCATAACTAAGGGGGAGGGGAATGTAATGTCCCTGATCTTGACCCTTTGTAATTGTACATATAGGTTGGTGAGTTATGGTACCAATTGTAAGTGTCAATGTGAATATAGGTTGGTGATCCATTAGCACTAAGTTTTGGTGTTGGGCGCACCTGAGTAGTGTGCAGAGTATTGCTATCAAAGATAGGGTGCACATATTTCAGAATGTTACGCGCACCTGGGTAAGTGTGTGTGGTTGCACTTCAAAGAAAGGGTGCGCACATTTCACAGTGTTGCACACACTTGGGTAAGTGTGCAGGAATGGCACCAAGTCGGGTTATATATATATGTATATAAATGACTATATATGTATCGAGGTCGGAGAGCCTGTGTGATTATGAGGCTAGTGAGTCGGGGTGCAGATAGGTCAGTGCGCCTATCCATGTAAAGTGTAATCATACCTAGTCATTAATAATATTACATCGTTTCATGCAGACAGACTCAGACGAAAAGAGATGAGGGGCCAACTCCACCGGAAAAGGGAAAAGGGGGGCGAGACATAAGTCTTGGGGAATATTTATAATATTTCTGGAAAAGTGTAACTTATGGATATTAATTTATACCGTAAGTTCTTGAGGGAAGGGAATGAGTCACCGAGTGGCTTAAGCTACTTCTAAAGGTGACAAGTGTCGATTTTAAGGCATGTAATATATATTGTTAGCCTTAGTGTATTTTGGGGGGGAGGATTCATGATTCACTTTCTGGTGAGCAAAAGGGGGTTGGACTGTATGGAAAATCTGTTATTACTGTATCTGCAGAGAAAAGTTTGTAAGTGTTTTATGTTTTGAAAATCAAATCTTTATGTCGAAGAGGCGGGTTGTCGGGCCCATGAGAAGTCTCTCTGGGTGAGAGATTTGTTGTTGAAGAGGCGGGTTGTCAGGCCCATGAGCATACTCTCTAGGTGAGATTTTTGTTGGGAATTGTTCCATGGTGTGTTGGGCAATAGTTGCAGGGATCGAAGGCTTCCTATTCAGACTATTGTTGGTAAACCTAGAAGGGAAGTGGGGCATCTGAGGGACCGTTGAGCAGAGAAGGGGCACACTTCCACACTTCCTTGGGTTTGATAGGTGCATGTGGAATGAGAGACTACAGGCTAGTTGCAACAACGAGCACCTTGGACTGAGAAATTTTGTTGAGTATCGGACCTTATCCTGTCACTAGGAACCTTTTTCCCTGGTGGAGTTAAGCCCTAGCTTGAGGGTGACCTGTTGCTGAAAGTATATGAGCAACAGTGTCTATGGTTGGGACAAACGTCTCAGTTATGCGCACAATTGGTGAATTTCATAAAAGATAAGTGTCTTATGTGCTTGTTTAATTTTTTGTGTGCATATTTAGCTATGTTTTATATGGTCTAATTCTTGTAACATATGTTTTATATGGTTTAATTTTTTGTGTGGATATTTAGCTATGTTTTATATGGTTTAATGTTGTTGGAACATGTAAGTGTGGTGTTGATAGTCATTATTTTAGTTATGTTGAGTATGACATATGTTCATAGTTTTCTTGTAAGTTAACCTTATGATTTTGGTATGAGCCTCTACGGAATGTTGAATGGTCATGCACGCAGAGAATATTATGTGTGCACCAGAGGCTAGATTTGCTTGTGCGCACTGGGAAGTAATATGCACGCACAAGGAGAATAGATTTGGCATGTGACGTCGAGATGGTTATGCGCACAATCATGTTGTGTGATCAGTACACTATTGCGCAGTTGTTTGAGTTACTTATACTGCTCAAAGTTGTGATTAAGAGAGAAATTTAGTGTGACGCGACTCAACTTGAGGTTCAATGCATTACTTCAAGTGATACTATGCAGACTAGTATTTAGTATAGAATCTGCGTAGTGGATTTTCGAAGTAGCATTGTTCAAAATTATGCTGGGTGATGTTACAATATGTTTGATCAAGGCTATACAAGTTAAGATTGTGTTACATTTTGGTATCAGAGGAGGAGATGTAGTAGCATGGCCCAACATGGGTAGCTGGGTATGTTACATTTGGGGTGCCCAACAATATCACTACAGATAATGCCAATGTCTTTAGATCTATCGAGTTGGTAGCACTTTGTTCACAGTATAATATTACGTTGGCTCATGCTCCCAACTATTATCCTTAAGGGAATGGGCTAACAGAGTTCAACAATAAGAATCTTATCAGAATTCTTAGGAAGACCATTGTTGATAACAAGTGAGCATGGGACAATAGCCTCAAATATGCACTTTGGGATGATTGAATCACCAAGAAACGTGTTATGGGAAAGAGCCCATTCAAACTTGTTTATAGTTTGGATGTAGTTATACCTGTAAATTTGAAGCTACCAGTATACAAGGTGTTGGGGCAGTTTGCAGACAACCGGGAGGCCTTACAATATCACATTGACAGGTTGGTGCAGCTACAAGAAGAAAGGCATGTGGCTTAAACCCACTTCACAGAGTATCAAGCTCAAATCAAAAGGGTGTTTGACCGCAAGAGGAAGGGAAGGAATTTTCAAGTTGGTGATATAGTCTTATTATGGGACAAGATAGACGAAAAATATGATGACCATGGCAAGTTTGACAGTTTATGGTTGAGCCCATATCGTATTGATATGACGGTGGGGCCCAACACTTTTCAGCTATCCAACTTGGAAGGTGAACATAAAGGGATGCCAGTCAATGGGAAGTGGTTAAAATACTATTTCCAGTGAGAATTTAATCTTCAGAATAAAAAATAAAATTGAAAATAAAAGGAAAGAAAAAATATTGCATTTTTGGGGGTTTAGGCTATAGTTTACCTCGCTGTTTTTAGCCTTTTTCAGTCATTTCCAAACATATAGCTTCTTGTTTTTTTCTTTATGACAACAAGTTTTCGTTCCCTTACTGAGCATATTTTTCTCTTATCTTTGCATGATTTAATCATATTCTTTTCCTTGTTGTTTTTTTCGTTCTGTATGTCATTTTTCTACCTTTTTTTCGCAGAAATAAATGCCTCCCGTGGGGTTGTTTTCTTCCCTAAGCAAGTTTGTTGTCTATTTTTTTCAGCCAGGAGTCAGAAAGTGTTGTTTTGTGAAGGTTGCTTCCAGTTTTTCCTATAGAGTAAGTCTGGATGACGGTTAGTTTAACTGTATTCCAAAGAATTTGAGTCTTCAAGATGGGTAGAATAGAAGAGACATAGGAGAGTCTTGAGTCACTTTTCTTGTTTGTCTCTCTGTTTTCCTCTTAGAGTTTGCTTGTGTTGAGTAAGTGGTCCCCCTCATCCAACACTAGGGAAATGGTGCCTTTTTTTCTCATCTCATTCTTTACTTGATTACTTCGCGCCAGAGGAGAGGACTTCATCATTGCCTCTTTTCCTTGTATATTATTCCCCATCGGCTACAAGACATCATCTAGGGGATGGTCTAGAAGTAGAGTACCTTGGTGGCCATTAGCCTCATTGGAGGCTATCTCGCACTCGATAAGGATGATCATCATTAGGCCTTGATCAGGTGATCCTTGTCAGTGTTTGACATCATGACATTTTTTCACATTAACAAGTTGTATTCATGCCTTAGGGTCCATTTGCATTACTGTCTAGTACCTTCATGCCTGACAAGTGTTTACATCACTGACATCCCACCAGGTGACCTCTTCCCATGTGTCTAATTCGATTCATTTTTCCACTGGGAAAGGTGCACAGATGTGATGGTTGCAGGTAGAAGACTTAGAGGAGGACCCCATTCTCAATTGATAAGTCAGGGGGTCACGTATGCACAGTGGCTCTATTGCCCATTGAACAAGCATTTGATATTACAGACTATCTTTGGGGGTCATTTATCCCAAATACAGGCATTTCTTCATCACACGGGACCTTTTACAGTTGTAGATCCAGAGTTGCTTTAGGTTCTTGACATCCCACAGGGGGATATCGTCCCCTTAAGTCATCATTGTTATCCTCTGGATTTTCTCACTTGGAAATCCTGAGGGTTAGGGGCTAGTGTTTTTTATATTTCTTGGAATCGATATGGTTCTTTCATATACAACAACTAGTTAGGCCATGGTTGGTTTCCGCTAAGGACAAGTATAGAGATTAGTTAAGTGGTGTTTTTTGCTTCAGAGACAGAGTCAACACAATTTCCATTGGATGTGAGAGAGAGATTGTTATTTTTAGTTCGTTTCCTATTTTTTGGGAAACAATGTCTAGAGACTCGCATGATAGTTCCAAGCATACAATATTGATCTGGGTGACATTCTGAGTCAAGTAAGCCTTTTTCGGGAGGTCAAATGAGTACTTTCTATTTATAGCAGGTGGAGATCGAGGAGTCGGATGGTGATTCTGATTGCATTTTTAGGTTCCTTGTAGAAAATCAAATACGATGAGTATATTTCCACTAATTTCCGATGAATTTCTATATTTGGCAGTCTAATTTTAGACATGTTGTTTTTGGGAGTGGTCTCCTGGTGGTTCCAAACATTATTTGGGTTTTCCTATTTTTTAGGTAAACTGTTATTTGGGGGCATGTATATTTTTAGAGATGTTATTTTTAGTAGGAGTGGTCATCAAGCTAGGTGACATGTGGAAGCTTTTGGGAGTGGCATATGGCAGGATGTAGAGCATTTGGATGAGTTGGAACTGAGTTGGTGCATGATGGGGCCCAAGAGTTGTTGGATGAGTCATGAGGGGGGCGCCTACCTTTTTCCTCTACTTGATTCTCTCTCTCAACCACAAAATCCCACTTTTCTCACTTTAACTCCCACTCTCCCTAAAATTACTCCCCCTCTCTTGTCCATTCCCCTTTCCTCTCCACTCTTCCCTCATTCCAAGGGGGCATACCACCCTTCATGGAAATCCCACCTACCTTCACTCACCTAACTCATGAGGTGCCTACCTTTTCCTCTCAACCACCTCCCCATTTTCTCTCTCCCTAAATGTGCTCCTTCTTTCCTCTCCACCTTTTCCTCACTAAAGGGGCTGCACTATCTTCAAGAGGGGGGCACCTACCTTTTTCCTCTCACCTAACCCAAGGCGCCCCTCCTTCAACTACCTCAAACACCTCATCTACCTCCCCCTTTCTCTCCCTAACTCCCTCTTACCCTAGATTATCTCCCACTTTCCACTCCACTCTCTCCTCATTCAAGGGGGGCACACAACTCTCCTTACCTAACCCAAGGTTCCCTCTCCTCTCTCTCGGTATATATATATAAGTTTTTTTCATTGTCAAAGGGTTGGATCATCTACGTTGACAACTCTACACTTCATATTTTTCTCTTCTCTTCTATCTTTCTAGCTTTTTTCTTGTATGCAGGGATCACTACTACACCATTTTTACACTTGTTTCCTTGGCATGATCAGCCTCTTTACCACTTGCAGAAATAAATTATTGATGTGCTTGTACGAGGCCTTCTTGTCTTGTTGGTGTCTTTGGTTGTGAACTGTCTTATTTCAGAAGTTGATTAGCATATCACTTAGGTGTTAATATGTTATTTGATATGGCTTTCTACATATTTTTACTTGTTGATTTTGAGCTAATGATTGCAGTATTCCACCAATATATTTTAAAAATTATATTTCAAACCTTTAGTTGTCTAAACTAAACCATAATTTTTATTTGTTTTTCGCTATTATATAGTGTTGTTTTGCAGCTTTTATAGATGGTAGACAACAAGCAAGGAATCTAGGGACACCCCCATGTGGTTGGCATGCACCAACCCGAATGGAGAGGAATCTGTCAGTGACACATTGAAGGAATATCTCCTAAAATTAACACTTTTTATGTGCTTATTTCTTCCTATAATCAGATCTGATTTGCAGTGCAGAAAACAGTGCTAAAACCCCACAAGTACACATCTCTCAAGGAAAAAAGGCACCAAAATTTTACACCAAAGTTCTATGGCTCATATTAGATCCTATAGTGCACTGGAAAACTTACCTATAGATTGGCTCTTTCAGCCCACTCCAAGCTCTACCTAGTATTTCATGTGTCCCATTAGATGAAAGCGGTGGGGCCAAATTGTCACATTCATACCATCCTCCTCGAACTTAATGAAGAGGGTTCCATTTGGGTATGGGTAGAGGATGTACTGGATAAAAGAGAGCAACGATTGCACCAACACATGACCTAGGAATTATTAATACAATGAAGGATATGCAACTTGAAGATGCCAAGTGGTAAATAGTCATGATTCTACATCAATTTTCATATCTCCAGCTTCAGTGACAATGTTATTTTTGAAAGGGGAGGCATGTTAGGGTCCTACACTAACCTCTCCAATAAAAAGTATTTAAGAGTCAGTTAATTAATGTATGAGACGATCATCTTTAAACAAGGCCCATTAGGTAGTTGGTTGGTGGTTAATCAATGTAAAAGAATAACCCTCATGGAATAAGGTCCGCTAGGTAGTTGGTTGGTGGTTAATTAATGTAAAAGGGTAACTCTCATGAAATAAGGCCCATTAGGTAGTTGGTATTCATTAATATTGGGATAACTAGTAGTTAGGCTTTGGGTGGTGAGAAACTATTTACAGAGGTAGAAAACTATGTAATGTTTTTGTTAGGGATTATTCTATTGGAGCATTGCTCATTTAGAGGTTGCCCCATCGAAGCGGCTAGTTAACATCTCTCTCAATTTGGAATATCAATACAAAGTTTTCGTTTAGTAGGTTCTGTTATCCCCTATCCTAGGGATAACTAAGGAGATTATGTCTCAAGGCCCACAGGTCCTAGACATGGAGTACTGAGAGCCATATGACTTGAGCTTGGCCCCGGAGGGCCGATATTTTCTTCAGTGTGTTCTATCTATCAACAGAAGCAACATCCATCCCATTGACCTAGTCCTGAAGTAGTTGTGGGTCTTGCTCCATGAGGTAATGAGTATGAGTATCATGGTATGTGTCACTTTGATTTTCGAATCATTTGAATATGTTGCATTGAACTCTCCTTTATTTCATAATGTTTGCTTGGAAATTATGCTCTTTAACTTGTTCATCCCTGGGGGGGGTGACATAGTGCCCTAGTAAGTTGGTTCCCTTAGGGATGATTTTCCACTAGGTGGGTCTATGAAATTTCATCGTCCATTCCTTCCATACTTACCGCTTTTAATCATTGTCCTTCTCATCTTCACCTACCTTGGTTTGGGCATTGGGTTTGCCACACTAGTAAGGGTTGCACCTTGCCTTCTGGGAAGAAGGGGATAAAGGGTAAAAGTAGGTGGAAAAAGTTAAAATCCAAAATGAAACCTTTTAGATTCTTTACCCAGGGATTCTAGAGAAAGCAACAAAAGACTTCTCATTAAGAAAAGGCGACCTGTAAGATAAAATAAAACTAGAGGTCTAGTTGGTGGATAGGAGGTCTCATCATGAGTCAGCCTATTAGGTCCATGGGCATGTAGCGGTATGACACTACCATCTATCTGGTCACCAAACCAGGGTAGTGGATCTTGGTGGCATAACCAAGAGAAATGGGGTCTCATCACGAGCCAACCTTCTCATTTTCATGAAGTGCTTGTGGGTAATGTTGTGACCACTGGTCACCATGCCAGGACAATGTCCCCCAACTATTCTCTTGAAAATAAAAGGCAATAAGACATAGAATAAAAGGCATTTAATGGGCTAGGAAACAATGGCATCCATGACAAGGTGCAGCTCGCCCTCTACAGAGGCACCCACAGGCAAGACCTACATTTCCTTGTTATCACTACACCCCTTGCCCAAACATTCCCCTACACCATTTCATACACTTACATGACATAGATTGGTATTCACCTGGGAAACACCCAAACTCGAGGAGGATTATCCCAATAGGACATCCTGAGACCCTCTCCAAACTTGGCTTGATAAACTGCATAACTTCTTTGAGCATTTGTCTGGGTAAAGGGGGGTTTGATGCACATGTTTGGGTAATTTGATTATTGGATGTGATTGAAATTGCTATGATCCCTATGAATTATGAGCCCATGGAGGGCGTACTTGTTTTTTCTGCAGGACCATGCCCAATGGACAGGTACATATGGGGAGATGATTAGCTCGGAACTCCATGAGACGCCCACCAGATGGATGTTGTGACCCCAACCAGAGGAAAAGAGACACTAGAGGATGGCACCAGGAAGGAAGAAGGAAATTTTCCCCAAGACACTATGGCAAGACTAGACCTAGGGGGGTCTTTCCCTTCCACCATGACATTGGCCCTTGAAGGCCCCTGACGTCATCATATTGACCCTTGACGTCATCCAGTTAAGGTTTGGCATGAGGACAGTTTGGTGCTAGTTGGCACATTTAGCAGCTTTGGAGGCCTAATGTGTCACATTTGAGGCCCGATGTTCCACGATGAAGGCCTAACGTCACCCTAGACAGGAATGACATCATCCCTGAAATGAAATTAGGGTTTTAATTGTTAATTTTATGTAAAAACTGGATTTTTTTATGTAAACTCGCCACGTCGGCCTTTTGTGACCTAAAAGACAATTAAAGGTCATTGCCATTGTATAAATAAGAGATAAAACTCTTGTATTTTTTCATGATTCATCACTCAAGTGTAGGTCTGAAATTCGACCTTCCTTAAGTGTTCTTAGCTAAAACTAGTGGTGCGCACTTCTTGAAGGAGGCAATTTTTAGTGTATTTTGGCTATTTTCATGTGGAGGATCTTCAACTATGGTGATTTGCATGATTATTCTTGGTGAATTAAGTGGAAAATCTGCATTTCTTTATTTTGAATGAATGCTTATGGTTATTTTTACTTGTTTCATGTCTAAGATTATGAAATTGCTTGATTAAAACCCTAGGGGAAAGACATATGTTATTATTTTTTTCTCTGTAATCTTCCATGTGCTAAAATTTCTTGAAAGGCACATAATTTGAAGTAGATACTAGAGCCATACTATTGTAGCACTCTAGTAACCCTACTTCCATTGCCAAATTTCATATTTTATTACATTTTGTTCAAGGAAAGAGAAAATCGCCAGGGCCTAACCCTTGTTACTTTCTAGCAATTTTCTCTTGGAAGTGGATTTTTGAGGCCTTGGGATACCAACACCTCTCTTATCCTCTCCACCCCTTTAACATATCATTGTCATTGCTATCTTCCATTTAATATTTTTTGTTGGCATTAGTGACTCCAACTACCCTAGAAAGGCATTAGACTACCTTCTACAAGTGTTGATTGATCAAACAAACACTCATACTCTTATCCTTGAAGCCTTTACTAACATTTTCTAAACCTAAATTAGACTAAATCCTAAGCTAACTTGTTGTTGTAGCAAAACATTGCTACAACCATACAAACATACATTAATTTGACACATTTACCTACCTAAATTGCACTAGAACCATTCGAAATTCAATTGTGATAATTGCTAGTGAATCTACTAGGTAAGTGTTAGTTTTGTGTGTGGTTTTCTTGCACTTTTGACCATTTAAATTTGTTGTTGTTGCAAAAGATTGCTACAACCATCTAACTACAACAAATTCTCTGCAAAAGTGACATTAAGAGATAGCTAAACATTGCCAATTTTGCTTGTGACAATTTACTATCAATTTGCCTAGTCAAAGTCACTTTTTATTGCTTTTTTCAGGCAATTTCAAGGCATAAATCTTGTGTCTGTTATAAAATATTAATTGTTGTTATAAACTCTTGCATTGCTGCAAATTCATAATCAACTAGCTTATTTTATGAAGGTTTATTGTCTTATGAAGTACTCACCATCATTTGGTACTTGGAAAGTGCCTTGTTTGCCTTGTTGTCTTGTTCTGGGCAGGTACACAATAATATACATTGCTTCATCCTTTAAGACGTAAAAGAAACCTTTGATTTAAGTGATATGTTAGAGGGGAAGGATTTCCTTGTGATTACTATCCTTAGCCTTCTCAAACCCCCCAGGTCACCAGGGACGTCTTCCCTGGGGTAGACTTGACATACTCCTAAATAGAAAGGGATCTCCTATTAAGGTGATAGTGATAGGTTATTCCCAATTACACCAATTTTGTATCCACTTGCCTTGGGATTTTGGGCAAGTACAAATTGTGCGATAATGGTTCTATATTCAGGGTTGTCTCTTTTATTTACTGCAATTTGATTTCTTCATATATTTCTCTTAAATTCTCTTGATTTGTTATATAAGTAAATTGCATATGCAAGAAAAGATGTTAATAGGTGCACATATGATCTACAAATCATATGAAAACAAGGTCATAGTTTTTGACTTCCCTCTATCCTTGATTCAATTTTTTTTTTTTTGGTGGAATCGACAACTAGTCGAGCTCATGCTTGCATGACACGAGGTCGATTTTGATCGCAACCACTATAACCTCTAGGCATGCTAGCGTGGTCCCACACACAACACAGAAGGTAAGTCGAGGTTTCGAACCGATGACTTCACATAACAGAGTGCCTTAACAATACACTCCACCACCGATTATTCTACACCCCAGGGGTTCTTGATTCAATGTTATAATTGACTCTACTATTGTCTCTATAATCGACACTATTTTGACCTAAATTTTTCCATTGAAAATTTAAACAAAATATTGACCAATTCGATGTAAATATTGTTTTTAAAACAAAAACTACAATCGAAGTAAGTTTGGTTGCAATTAAAAACATGACAACAAAGTCCCTAATTGCTACCCCATTTTTTTCCAGAATGACCAAAAGTACCAAAAATAGAGGAATTCAATATTGAACTAATTTGGAAATTTTTTAGTTGGTAATTTTGGACTTATATCCCCTAAAATCTTGTAGTGAATGAACATATCAAAAGATTCATTGTTGGGCCTCGTGTTTACCATTTAATGCACCTGCACTCTATATGGTAAGGCCATTGAGCCATTCAAGGAAAATTCAAGACAATAAATGAGGTAGGGTAATCAATAACGACAATAAGGACAAGAGTAAATGGTTGTGATTGGCTCAATCACTCAAAACCTAATTATCATAGATT
>SNQJ01S0219724.1:0-15190 GCA_010110895.2 Picea sitchensis
ATGTAGACCACCACAATAATTGAGCACCAGATGATGCTAAAAATATTTGATACCCATATTTGTGTGCAAGGTATGGAAGATATTTGTGAACTCTGGCACTGCTTGGTCTCTTTCGTGTCGTAGTGTGGCCCATTTTGTATACAAGTCATTATCACTTCTGAAAGGGTAGTAGTGTTCCTTAATAGCATCCCTGAAGGATTCCCAGGTGACCACGACTGTAAATAATGATGGTTCCTTTGTTTCCTTTTTCTCATAGAAATTCTCCCACCAATCTTTGACATGGGGAACAACTTTGAGGCCCGCACAAGTAATATTTTCTCTGTTCGAAAAGTTATGGACATAAAAATACCCTTCTAGTAGATTCAACCATTTTTCTACAACATATGCATCTATATAACCTTCAAATATAGGAATATCAAAGTTTATTTGTACCTTGAAGGGGGCAGTTCCTCCACTCGAGGAATACGCATCACTTGTTGGTAGCCATCGAAAGATTTACGCAAAACTATCCATCATCTCATTCCTTTGTTGCGTGAGGGATTCCTCAAGAAACATTTTGAAAGGATCTCCTGTCCTTTCATCTTTATTTTCTCCCGCCATGAGAGGTCGCTTGGGCGTGCAAGAGATTTTGTCCTCAAGAGAAACAAGCTCGACCCAATTCTTTGTACCTTGACCTCGTCGGGGACATGCATTAAGAACGAGAAGGAGAAGACCACTCTGATACCACTGATCCAGATTTTATGAGAAGAATGAAATGAATACATATTATTATTATTCTTAACACAGAAACACAAGAAAAATAACATAGATACAGTAAAATTGGTTTCTATTCAATAAGGAAATATGTTGAAACTGTAAAATGCAGACTGAAACAAGATTTCTAGAATGGTGGAAACTTATCTTTGAGAAGAGATGTGATGGTTGCACTCATTTGCAAGAAGATGGTTACAATGAGGCTCTCCAAGATTTTTTACAATAAACAGGAATTCCAAAACCCTGGACATCCAAAAAACTAACCCTAGGAGATGAAGCACCAAAAGTCATGTGGGCCCCATTGGGGTAAGTTACTACATCAACTTCTTGGGGTCGTAACGTTTGCATATGATCTCCGTTTTAGGCGCATGATAGCCCATTGGAAGGGTATATCCAAGGAATACACATGTTGTCATCAGACTCTAACTTTTACTACAATTTAACTATGGTAAGACCTAAAAACGTTGTTTAGGGCCTCAAAATGGCCCTGGAAGTTAGGGACCCCAAAACTAGGAAATAACTGCCAAACTGGAAAACTGCTAAAATGAGACAGTTGGAATAGGTGGGAGGCCATCGACATACATATGGATTACCATAAGAAATAATTTTGATTTTATTATGACTTTGACCTCAATACATAGGATGGTCCATATATGGAAGAAACAAGGATGTACCAAATTGTTTTTTTTGGCATTGTTGGCCCTTGGTTCTGGAAGAAAGCAAATATTAAGGCAAAAAAGATGAAATGAGAAATGCGTGGAAGACTGGTGACTGATACTGGGTTGAAGTGAGAAAAAGAGCAGAAAAGACAGAGCAAAGTAAGAGAAAGCAAGTCATTGGACGAGGAGATCGAGGAAGACAGATCAACAAGGAAGACAGATTTTTGGACAACTCAACAGGCGAAAAAATCCACCGGTAGATGCTTTGGAGCACCTCGTAGGAAGGAAGGAAAGATAGGTTGGCGAAGCACTGAAAATGTGGGTCAAGTTGACCTAGGGTTTTGGTATCTAGGGTTTTAGACACCTAGGCTTCAGGATAAGGCTGTCGGTGATTTATTGTAATGTCTAAATAAAGGTCAAGAGGACCTGGGATCGGGTTGTTGTTGTGGAGGTGATCGTCGTTAGTTTGATGATGTGATGATGAGTGATTGTTGTTATTACTGAGAGGAAAGTATTATGCTGAGAGAGAATTCTATATTGTAAGATATTCAGCTGGGTGCGAAGATCAACCCTGCAGTTGGGTGTGCAGGGAAGGGAGAAAGAGAGAAGAGAGAAAGAGAGAAGATCTTCTAGCTAAGAGTGCAGATAGTACCATATGCTTTCACTTAATACATTATAAAGCACAGTTCTGTGGACGTATCCCTAGGGAGAGGGTGAACCACGTACATCTGGTTTTTGTGTGTGATTGATTTTGTGTTCTTTATATGGTTGATACATTATTGTGTCAGATCTGACAGATAAATGTGTGAAGTAGGTTTGAGATGATAATTGATATCTAGGTGACGTGTTGTTGTTGTATTGGATCCACTTTACATTTCCTCTGGTTGTAGATATTTGTGTCCTACAACCCCCTATAACAACTTCAGGTGAGACTTCATCTGCTTCGTAGGTGTTGCTGAAAGGGCCAGTAGTTAGGGCTTGTTGGTGCACCATTAGAGATGAACCCTGGGTCTACCCCAGTGCCAACAAATGGTTCCGTTGCCAAGACTAGGATCTTCTTGAGGGAATGTCAAGGTGGTTTCCATTGAAGATAGAGATTAAAAAGTGGATAGAAGAACAAGAAAAGGACTTCGCAGAAGACCAGAACAAGAACCCTAAGATTAGCACCGAGGATTGGATGGGAAGGTATATCTTTACTGATATACATGAGATTTTCTTTGGAGGGATTCATAAGGAGCTATATGAGTGGTTAGCCAGGGTAGCAAATACCCAGTTTGAGATCAGATCTAGGCCACCTGTGGTTTGGACGTCGGCGCTGATCAACAAGGTCAAGAGAGTTGAAAACGCCATGTCAAGAGCAGTATATCACTGGTTTGATAGTACCATTGGAGGGTATATCATTGAGTTTTCTATTGACAAAGTAGAGTCATATAGCCAAGCAGAAAGATATTTCTTTAAGGGACCGAGTGGAAAATTTTACAATTTATGAAGTTGAAGATCAAGATGCTATTACATGAGAAGAAAATCTTGAAGATACAGTAGTGGGTTAGATTGGAAATCTAATGTTCAAGAATTCAGACAACGAAAATGACACAGAGGTTGGACATACGCGCAGTGGAAGGACCTTCACGAAAGTTCCTTTGGTGAACTTGTTTGAGAAAGATCACGAACCTCTTCTACAGGAATAAGAGTTTTATAGTGGAGAAGAGGACGAGCTACTGAACGAGGAACATTTAGGGTCCGTTGGGCCAAGAGAAGAAATACTGAAAAACCTCACCGAGAAGAGACAAAAAATTCAAGAACTTCACCAACTGCTGAAATAAGTACTATTACTCCTCCTATTGTTTTAGAAGCACTAAGAAACCGGAGTAACCTAAGTTATCAGAGCACTCAAAGCACTGGTACAAGTGGTTCAATGCACATTGAATCAGGAAACCCAAGAAGATCTATGGCATATGAGATGAGGTTACCCACCTTTAGAGGGGATCGATATGAAGATCCTGATCAACACTGGTTTCTATGTGAAGCTGTATGGATTATTAAGAATGTCACCGAAGAAGCTGTTAAATGAGCTCAGTTTAGTACTACCCTGAGAGATCGTGCATTGAGTTGGTAATTGATATCTAGTTGTTGTGTTGTTGTTGTATTTAATCCACTTTATATTTCCTCTTTTTGTAGACATCTGTGTCCTACAACCCCCTATAGCTAGTGGTTAGGGCTTGTTGGTGCACCATTAGGGATGAACCCTAGTTCTTCCCCAGTGCCAACAAATGCTGCACCATGAAGCTTGTCCAAGGAACTGCACAACCTAAACCGCTGAATGAGATTAAGAATGCGTTGGTTGCAGAATTGAAGAAACCCAAGTCGGAGTCACAATGAATTACAGAGTTGAAAGAAATAAAGCAATGAGTAGCTGAACCTGTTTGGGAGTTTGATCAGAGGTTTAAAACCTTAATAGGCCAATTGACTTTTCAGATCCCAGATGAGAAGAACAAGGAATGGTTCATTGCTGCCCTCTTACCACACATCAGAGTCCCTCTGATGCAACAAAATATCGCTTCGTAGGCTGAGGCAGTGGATATTGCCATGAAGCTAGAATCAACCCCTATGGGAGAATCCAGCTCAGGTATGAATCAAATTTTAAGTTAGTTAACTAGCTTATCACTACAGGTCAAAGATATGAAAAAAGACAAGGGAAAATATAAGAGAGAAGATATATGGTGCATTAGATGCAAAACTGAAGGCCATGAAAAAGAGCACTACCCCCTATTCCATGAGTACTTGGCATCTGGAGCTCCGAGCCCTTTGAAGAAAGTTACCCTACCTTGGTGCAAGGTATGTAGAAATAGGCATCAACCCGGTGAATGCTATTACATGCAAAAATATGTTCAGACACCCACAAATATGTATTTCATGTTCTGTAAGTTGGTAGGCCATGATGATAGGGATTGTAGGGCCTACGAACTCATGCATGAAAGGTCAAGGGACATATACAAAATTCAAGGTGAAGTACAACAAGAAGGGACCACTACACAGTATAATTCCCCAGGAAGAGGAAACTTCAACCCTTATGGTGGATTCATAGGAAGAGGATAGGCATGAGGTATGGGTCGAGGTCGAGGCCAAATAATTTGTTATAACTGTGCACAACCAAGACATTTGGCAAGGGACTATCAGAACCCTTGTACCACTTGAAACTATTGCAACTCATTTGAACATGTCATAGAAGACTGTCTTGCATTGTTAGCCAAACTTCAGGAAAGACGAGGAGGAAACCAACAAGTATAACTAATCACAGCAGAACCTCGCGGAGCAGATCCCAGAGTTGTTGTTATCACTAAAGGAGGCGTTGCTACAGGAGAATACAAGGTGACTCCAGGGAAGACTATAGAACAATTAGGAGTTAGAAAAGCTGGAGATAAGACACAAGAGTTTGATCCAAAGAAAGAGAAGCACACATTTGAAGAGACAAGAAAAGAGTTTAGAAGAGATCAGGATTCTTCATCAAAGACAAAACCAGAAGTAAGAGAATATGGAATGCCCCTAGCCTTTGATTAGTCCGCTTCTCCTGGATAAGGAAAAGAGGTAAGAAGACTCATGGAATTTTTATGCTCTTGCATTAAATTGATAAAGGAGGAGACCGCTGTACAAGAGCTAAAAAACTTGATCAAACAATATGATCTAGGAAAGATATATCCTCTACTGAATAAAGCAGTAGATCAACTATCCAAAAAGAGAAGGACAAATAAGGAACTACACCTGAATGCTCAAATCATACAGTATGATATAGACTATGTGGTCCTGGACTTAGGGTCGAAGGTCAATGTCATGACTGTTATCCCACAATTTGTAGCTAGGTCAAGTGGCTATGAAGTAGAAGGACAAATTGGCGTAACATGAACCTATCCCACCCAATGTCACCATGATGGGGAGGTTCTTTCTCTTTAGGGAGGTTAGGCCTAGGGGAGACGTCCTCGGTAACCTGGAGTTTTGAAGAGGCCAAGGTTTAATAGTCAAAGTAAAGTTCCCCCTTCACATGTCACCACCAAAAGCAGATAGTCGGGATAAATAGCCAATAATTAAGTGTAGACCCAAATGAGAACACCTGCCCGGAACAAAGCAACATCGATATATATGCAAGCTATGATTCAATGGGTTAGTACTTCAATAGACTCTCTTATATCAATGTATAAGGAATTGCAACAATAAATATTGACGAAGTCAATGTTTGTTAATATAGCAATGAAATAATGTTACTTCACCAATAAATATCAAGATGTTATAGCAATTAATGTATCCAATCAATCCCTCACTCAATAAATGCTTAAAACACCATCCAATTGCTTAATATATAAAAAAATGTTGCGTCAAGATGAAATAACCAAGTGTGACATCATCTTTTACAGGGTTAGTAGTTAGTTAGGGTTTCGATTTATAAGAGTTTGAGAGTTGTTTCAATCACTTTCACTTCAATGTTGGAGGCTAGAGATCAGTGCCTAAGGGTTATAGAGTCAAAAGGTGAAGGACACACAAGTTGAAGGGGATGAGATTCAAAGGAAAAGAGGGAAAGGTTTCAAGGTGCTGCAATAGCAGGGCCTTAAAGACAAAATCCTAAGGGAGAGAGGCTCACTCCATTGTTTCTTAAGCAAGGCCTCATGCTCTCTCCTCCTTCTTGACAATCATCTAGCTCAAAGACAAGTAAAATCAAGACAAGAGAGTTTAAAGATGGAGAGTGTTGCAAAGGCAAGGCTCTTTCATCAAACCCTAAAATAAAAATGGCCCTAGGTGTAGATCACCTAGGCTTGGGACGTCCTCTTCCTCTTGAAGTTTAAAGGTACGGATAGCTTAAGGGAAGAAGAAAGAAAGAGTGTAGCAATAACTAGGCTCTCTTCTTCTTCTTCAATGGATAAAAGTTTTTTCTATCAGGGGACATGAGACAACAACCTACTTGTGTGTTTGTTCCCTAAGGTTTTGATTCAACAATATTTATAAATAAATGCAAGAAATTAAACTACAACCATTCAATCAAGAAGTTTTGCAGAAAAATACTTACAAATCACCAAGAAAATAGCATGCAAACCCTAGTTGTAAACCTTCCTTCAAGAAAAACACCATAAATTTCCAAAAATATCCTCTCCAAACAATTGTGCCTTCCTCAAAATAGCCAATAACCCTAATAGGGCGCAAAAATCAGTCCTCATTAGGAGAGTGAGTGATGTGTTATGTCAAAATGAGGATAAAACTCAATATATATTGTATCAATGACCTTTAATTAATTTTAGGTCATAAAAAATAGCTGACAAGGCTTTAAACCAAAATCATACTATTTTTACATTAATATGTCAAATTAAAACCCTAACTGAGCTGTAATAAAGGTAAAATCCCCTTCAAGGGAGGCGCTAGCCCCTTTTAGGGTAGATGAGGCATCCAAGAGCAAAATGTTGACCCCATAGGGGCCTCTCCAACATGCCACACGTGCCACTACTACCTATTCTACCTCCAAGAATGAACATGAATATGGATGACATCATGGTAAGGATGGGGACTCTCTTAGCCTTCCAAGGCCAACGTTCCACTGAAAAGAGGTCATTCCCCCTAGGTCGGGTTCTGCCAAAGTGCCTCTGATGAAACGTCCTCTTCTTCTCCGGTGAAAAACCTCGGTCAAACACTGTCCTTTCTCTGCCCCTATGACGGGGTCTCAACAACCATCTGATGGGCTCTTCATGTCCATGGAGGTCCGAACTAATCATCTCCCCATGTGTACCAGTCCAAATGGTACTTGTCCGTTGAGCATGGTCCTGCACATCAAAAACTATGCCCTCCATGGGCTCATTAGTCACAGGGATCATAGCAATGTTAATCACATTTCATCATTAATATTATCAAAGATATGCATAAAAACCTTGATATATCATTCAATAGCTCAAAGACATTACAAAAACCTACAATACAAGGTCGAGAAAAAGGACAAGACACCCTATTGGGCTAGTATCCATAAGGAAAGGAAAGTTTCCAAGGGGTTTCATCCAAGCCATGTAAATGAGGTGATGTGGCTAAGGGATGACCATACATATGGGTAGAGTGAGAGCCAGGGATGCATGATATTACCTGTGGGTGCCTTTGTAGAAGGCAAGCTGTACTCGTCATGGATGCAATTTTTTCCAAGCCCTTTCTTGCCTTTATTCTTTTCTTTATTTGATTTTTCTTCTTCTTTTTCTTTTGATTCAAGGGCTAACCAGAGTACACTGCCTTGGCATGGTGACTAGAGCTGACAGTGTTACCCACAAGTACTTTCACATAGATGATAAGGCTAGCTTGTGATGAGACCCCCTTTCCCTTGGCCATGCAACTAAAGGTCATTTCCCTGGCATGGTAACCAGATGGTGGTAATGTCATGCTGTTAGGTACACATGAACATAATAGGCTGGCTCATGATGAGACCCCATATCCTATTGACTAGGTCTTTTTTGTTATTTTTTCGGGTCCCTCTTGTTTCTTGCTGAGAGGCCTTTTATTGCCTTCTGAGGGATCCCTGGGTGAAGCATCTCGAGGTTTTATTTCTAGGTTTTTATCTTTTACCAGCTGCATTTACCTTCTGGGCCTTTAGCCCCTTCTTCCCACGAGATAAGGTGCAACCCCACAAATAGATCATCCTAATTCTCACACAAGGGGAATGGGACAAATGAGCGAGAGATAAGATGGAAAAGTGGTGGTTTGATGGGAGAAGACGATGGCTCTTCAGAAATCCCCCGGATGGCAAACCAAAACCCATGGGTACAGGCTTGCTAGGACACCCTGTCAATCCCCCTAATCATGGTCCGGTGGGTTAATGTAAGATCCAAGAAGTCGTCAGAGATAAAAGGAGTCATATGCATATATCCAAAGGTTATAATGATCAAAAGTGACACATACCATGATACTTGGACCAATTACCTCATGGAGAAAGAGCCTTCTCTGATACAAGACCAACCCGATGGTGATGGATGCTGCTGCTACTGACAAGATGAATCTGATGAAAGAAGAAAAGGATGGGCCCTCCAGGGCCATGCTTAGGTCAATCCTGCTCTCAGTACTCCATGTCTAGGACCTGTGTGCCTCGAGACATGATCTCCTAGTTATATCTAGAAATCGGGGATAACAATGACAAAGCAGACTTGGGCACTGATGGTAAAACCTAAGTTGATCTACTCCCCCATCAGGCTTAGGATGGCTAATCAACATGCTATGATCCCATTTGGAAGACTGGAACATGTCCCTGTGGACATCGATGGGGTCAAAACATTTGTGGACTTCGAGGTGATTGAGATATTCGATAAAGGCTTCCCTTACCTCACGTTGTTAGGAATTGATTGGGATTTCAATAATTATATTGTTGTTGACTTGAAGAAAAGAAGAATGATGTTTGAAGGAGATGGCCTTAGGGTCATCAAACTTCTGGATCTTGATGAAGGTCCCAGATACATAGAGCCCATCAGAGAAGAAGACCACACATAAGAGCTAGAAAACATATACAAATTGACATGCAGACAACATGATTACATTAATCCTACAACATATGGAAACCTCAACTGGTGAAGTGATAGTGCATGTTCATCATATTCAGAAGAAGCACTGGGGAACTAGTAGAAACAAATGTATGAAGTATCTACAAGGAGATGTGCTAGATTAACCAGAGAAGTTCGCTTGATTGGCACAACAGTAAGTAACTTGCCCAACTTTGATGGTCTAAAATATTTTGAATATTTCTTGTTGGAATTTGAAGAAATTGTACCAATACTACAAATATTGTTGGCACTAGATGAGGCCTTGAAATCAAATTCAGCAAGATGGTGGGGGACACAAAAAAAAACATTACAAACTGGATACAATGTCACACTTTGATCACAACGCGGTTTTTAGAACAAGTAGAAGGCTGTGAATTTAGGTACATAGGTCGAAGTTGTCCGAAGGACCATGTGCGAAGTTGCGAGGAATCCTGGAGAAAAATTCCTCAAGAGCAGTGGGTGCACAAATTCATTAACACACTGGACACAACCCCTATCAATTGGTATCTTCAAGCATAGCTGCGCCTCATCACTGCATATTGGGAAGGTATGACTCATAACTTTGTAACTACCTTTTTATTTGAAAGCCAATACCCTACAGTGGATCAAGTGTTACAAATTGTAAGACATAAAGTATTTGAGGAGACACCTAGCCTCCCTTTGGAGAAAGAAGAGGACGAATGGACTGCACCTCTTCATAAATTGTAGGGCTATTAAAATATCAATGTTAATGAAGATCATGATCCTAGGAAGGTGAACATCGCCAAAATAGAAGGACAAAGAGACATAGAAGGACCAGGAGTTGAGATACCTTTCATTGGACAACCAATTAAAATCAAGAAAGTCAATATTGGAACAATGCAAACACTGAAGCTTGCCAATGTTGGAGATTATTGGGATGCTACTAATATTGGCAAGATCACAGAGTTACTGCATGAATATCAGGACTTGTTTCCGACCAAGTTCACTAATATGAAGGGCATTGAAGGGACCATGGGAGAGATGAAAATCCCCTTGAAGCCAGATGCAAGGCCAGTCAAACCAAGACCCTACAGATTGAATCCTAAATATAAAAAGAAAGTGATGATTGAATTAGACAAAATGTTGGAAGTAGGAATCATAGAACCTCTTGAAGAGTCAGAGTGGATTAGCCCTATGGTGGTGCAAGATAAGAAAAATGGAGAAATCAGGATTTGTGTATATCTCAGGAAGTTGAATGATGATTGTTTTCATGACCCATTCCCTACACCATTTACTGACGAAGTGTTAGATAACGTAGGAGGATAGGAGGTCTACTCCTTCACCGATGGATTTTCAGGATACCATCAAATTAGGATTGCCAAGGAAGATCATCACAAGACCACATTTGCCATAGAATGGGGATCCTACCAGTATATGGTAATTATGTTTGGATTGAAGAATGTTCCAACCATATTTTATAGGGTGGTGGTCGAAGCATTCAAGGAGATTTTACATAAATTTCTGGAAGCATATTTTGATGATTGGACTATTTTTAGTTTGTTGCAAAATCATATTGAATGCTTAAGACTAATGTTGGATAAGTGCATGCAATGTCAAATTTCCCTGAACCTGAAGAAGTGCATCTTCTTTTCACCCTTTGGAGTGCTTCTAGGCCACATTGTGTGTAAGGAGGGATTGCTGGTAGATCCATGTAAGATTTCTATTATAGTTGATTTCCCCCCTCCTACTTTAGTCAAACAACTGTGCACTGCACTGGGACATACTGGATACTACAAGAAGTTCATTAAAGGCTATGCACAGATCACAACACCCATGGAGAAGATTTTGAAGAAAGACTGTTAGTTTCATTGGACAAAAGAATGCCAATAGAGATTTGACACACTGAAACAAAAAATGGTTACTGTGCCTATTCTGGTTTTCCCAGATTGGAGCAAGGAATTTCATGTGCATGTTGATGCATCTTCTATCGCATTAGGAGAAGTTCTTACACATCGAGAATTGAAGAAATTGATAACCCGTTATCCTTTGTTACCAGGAAGCTATCAACAACTGAGATTAATTACACCACCAATGAGAGAGAAGGGTTAGCCATGCTGTATGCACTATAGAAGTTTCGCCACTACTTGTTGGGAGGACACCTCAAAATGTTTACTGATCACTCTGTGCTGAAATTCCTAGTCAACAAGCCAGTGTTGGGGGGAAGAATATGCAGATGGCTTCTGCTCTTTCAGGAATATGATTTTGAGATCGTGGTTAAGCCAGGGAGAATGAACAATGGCCCTGACCACTTGTCGAGGTTGGAACATGGCGAGGAACCTACTGATTTGGATTATACACTGCTAGCCATTAGAAATATTGATGATCACTTCATTGATATAGTCCAGTTCTTGTCAACAGGAATGACACCTACTGAATATACAATCACCCAAAAGAAACAACTGGTAGTGCATGCCACAAAATTTTCACTTATATCTGGACAACTATATAATATGGGGCCTGATGAGATCTTGAGGATATGTTTTTTAGAAGCAGAAAGACCACTGATTTTAGCAGAATATCATGAAGGCATCGTAGGAGGACACTACACAGGGAAAAAAACAATGCATAAGGTTGTTAGAGTTGGCCTCTGGTGGCCTACTTTACACAAAGATGCTAAATAATACTACAGATCCTGTGATGTATGCCAAAGAGTTGGGAAACCGTCCATAAGAGATGGCATGCCATTAGCACCCCAACTAACCTTACAAGCATTTGATAAATGGGCCATTGATTTTGTGGGACCTATAAACCCACCAGGAAAGTGCACAGGAGCAATGTACATAATCACTGCGACAAAGTACTTGACCAGATGGGTTGAAGCAAGAGAAGTTAAGGACTGTAGTGAAACTACAGTTGCATGCTTCATATTTGATGACATCATAACCAGGTTTGGATGCTCAAAGATCCTTATGAGCGATCAAGGCACACATTTTATTAATAAAACCATTGAAGCCTTGACTGAGGAATTTGCAGTTCATCACTAGAAGAGCACACCCTACCATCCACAAGCGAATGGGACTGTTGAAGAATTCAATAAGATATTGGAAAAAACACCGACAAATATTTGCAGCGTGAACAAGGATGACTGGGATTTAAGAGTACCAACAATACTATGGGCCTATAGAACCACTTGCAAGAAGCTAACAATGTAGACCCCTTTAAGTTGGTTTATGGTCTAGAAGCAGTTGTCCCGATGGAATATTTGGTCCCTAGATTAATAATCGCATCCTTTACAGATATGGATGACATTGGCATTGTTCAATAGAGGCTCATGTAGTTGGTCAAACTAGAGGAAGACCGATTCATTGCAGGATTCCATCAGCAGGTGCAGGAGGAAATATAAAAGGCCTACCATGACAGGCATATCAAGAAGAAATCATTTAAGCAAGGAGATCTGGTACTACTATACGACAACAAATTCATGAAGCATATAGGGAAGTTTAGAACCCATTGGCTAGGACCATATGAGGTTGTCTATGTTACGGAAGGAGGAGTTGCGAAGTTGAAGACTTTGAATGGAAAATGGAAGGAAGGATTGGTGAATGGAAGCCAGCTGGAATTGTAATATGACAACCAACTTCCTCACAGATCTCGGTAAAAATAGAAGGAGAAAGGGCCTAGGTACCAAGTGCAGTTGAAACTGGGTACCAGACACAAAAAATATAGTTTGCACACAGTGGGAGAGGAGAGAGCAGAAAGCAAAGGCTACTTTGTACAGCCTGAAGTCGAAGAAAAATAAAAGGTTCAGATCAGAGTGCCTCGGGACGAGTCATAGGTGAGTGTTGGGGGCCTATTGGCCCTTGGTTCTAGAAGAAAACAAAGATTAAGGCAGAAAAGATGAAATGTGAACTGCGTGGAAGACTAGTGACTGATATTGGGTTGAAGTGAGAAAAATAGAAGAAAATATGGAGCGAAGTAAGAGAAAGAAAGTCGTTGGACAAGGAGATTGAGGAAGACAGATCAACAAGGAATATGGATCACGGAAAACTCAACAAGTGGAAAAATCCATCGGTATATGCTTTGGAGCACCTCACAGGAAGGAAGGAAAGACAGGCTGGCGAAGCCCTGAAAATGTAGGTCAAGTTGACCTAGGGTTTTAGACACCTAGGGTTTTGGTATCTAGGGTTTTAGAAACCTAGACTTTGGCCTAAGGCTGTCGATGAGTTATTTTAATGTATAAATAAAGGTCAAGAGGACCTGGGATCGGGTTGTTGTTGTGGAGGTCATTGTCGTTAGTTCGATGATGTGATGATGAGTGATTTTTTTTATTACTGAGAGGAAAGTATTATGCTAAGAGATCATTCTGTATTGTAAGATATTCAGCTGGGTGCGAAGATCAACCCTACAGCTGGGTGCACAAGGAAGGGAGTGTTGGTGCAATCATTTGCATAATATATTACCAAACATAAATTATCAACCAGGATTCATAATCAGTAGAGTTGATGCACTATATGTGCTGATAACAGATAGGTTCCTATGTCTGATGAGTATAGCATAAATAAGAAACATTCAATAACAAAATACTCTGTTTCACAACTTTCAAATAACACTCAACACATACAATTCAAAATTCAGAAAGAAAAACCGATCAACAAATGATTAATTTAGAATTCTTGTTCAGGGGATGGATCTTCTCATTATAGGCTCATGAAATATAGAGATGGGCTATGACTTTATCCCTTGTAGCAACTAATTTCAACAGTAAACTGTAATCAAATTTCTACACACAGTAAAAAGGAAATCACTCATAACTTAATCAATTCTGGAAGAAAATCTGTCCCTACACAGGCAACATTACACAAGACACTACATTATTGGTGCATGTAGGTGAGAGATGGAGCCTGGTTGTTCCTACACTTGCTTCATACAACACAAATATTAAAGTTTCTAAACTCAGAAAATGATAATTGCCTATCTAACAATCATGAACATCTACCTACACACACATAAACAAATACAAGGAGACTTACCTTGGTTGGGGTAGTGGGCCCTTCCCGTACCAACCAGGTAGCTCTAGGAAATTACATAACACACACTTTAATCATATCCAGGAATTTCAAAGGCTGGACTTCATATTCCTTCAATTGACAGGTATACAGTAATTCAAAATTCAGTTTCTCAACATAACAATATATTCAAGCTCTCCCAAGAACCAATATTACATCATAGTAATTCCTCCTCTCTCAATACTCCTTCCTTCATATTTATACAAGGAAATTCAATGGGGATAGATCAGAAAAAATTCCCCAACTCATAATTCGTTTAAACTGTTTATGCACAAAATCTAGGTTTTTTGCCAAATATTACAATTTTGAGTTAAGGATCCTTCGATATCTGTCTATCTGTTATGAATCGTGAGAAACAATTTCTGGGTTGTGTATCTAGATATCATTTCTAAAATCCCATTGGATGGTTTTGTAATCTATTCTTCCATATGCACGAAAATCAAGGCAAAATATGACAGTCTAGACATATTTAATGATTTTAGGCTGAATCGTTCCCCCTGAGATGGAGCCCCACACGTGCACGATATGGAGATTTTGGCCCACTTGTCGACATGAAAACACATGTCTGGAAAAAACCCATGTCCCTAATTTTGGATATTCATCGTCATATGCCCAAAAATCGAGGAGAAAATCCAGTACCGGAATGCTGGTACGAGAATCCTGTAGGTAGCTGTTTAGTACAGGAATACACATAGGCTGGTACCAGATTGCATGATGACTTGTAGTACCAGAATGATGCGATAATGGAACAAGATTCTCATGAGTCAAACTATTAGGATTATACAAGATAAAACACTTTAATCGAATTAATTCAAGAAAGTTAAACAAAACATGCTTTAAATCATCAATTACCTCTTGTGAACATGAACTAGGTCATTAGGTATGTGTTTGGGAGTAAATAGTCAAGTATGGGCTTATAGCATAGGCAAAAAGGCTTGGATACAAGGTAAGATATGGCATTATACATGTCAAAATAGAGACTCAGCATTCCCCCATGCTTAAGTCATTGCATGTCCTCATGCAACAATGATCTTCAAAATTTCAAAATTGATGATACTCCTCACTCGATCAAGCATTCCCTGAAGTTCCACCTTTCTTTAGCTCCTTAATTTCCTGTTATATGTATAAACTTCCTAGCCTATGCTTCACATTCTTACCCATGGAAAAGTAGTTATGATGGAAAAGAGGAGTCATGAGTAATAGATTA
>SNQJ01S0219725.1:0-15190 GCA_010110895.2 Picea sitchensis
ATTTCATGGGGTGTTTGCATATACCAGGAAACATGGTTTAAAAGTTTAAGGTCACTACTAGTGAGGATAATATCGTCAACATAAAGAACAAGGATTATGATATGGCTTCCTACTTTCTTGGTATATACATTATGATCATAATGACATCTAGAAAATCCAGTGTCACGAAGAAAGATGTCCATTTTGGCTATGAGAGAAAAGGTTTCATTATAGTCAATGCCTTCAACTTGAAAGAACCCTTTTGCAAATAAATGGGACTTGTGTCTTTCAACACTTCCATATGATGTGTACTTAGTTCTGTACACCTATTTACATATGATAACTTTTGTTCTTTTATAAAGAGGTACAAGATCCCAATTATCATTTTCCATTAAACAATGATACTCTTGAACTATTGTTTTATCCCAATTTGGATGACCTTAATCTTTTGCAAATGTCTCTAGATCACAAGTCTCTAAAACTTTATCCAAAAGAGAAGAGGCTTGCTATAATCGTGAACATGTTCAACGATGATCTAAAGGATCACCGACAAGATCACCAATTGATTCTCGAGTTGAATGTGTTGAAATACTATAACTTCGAAGAATATTCTAATTATATTTGAGTTATTATTTTATAGATAAAATCCCCTTTTGTGGATTGATCAAGTCGGATCTTGTATAAGATCAAATCCACTTTTGAGGATTGGTCAAACAGCATTTTTATAGTGGTATTTGTAAATTCGGCCCCTAGTAATTAAAAAGTGGTTTTAGTCACTTCTAGGAGAAGTCAGCTCAACCAAGTGAAGAGACATAAACCTAGCACCTTCTCACACTTGTATTTATATGTGAGATTGGTGTCTCATTTACACACACTCACTCACTCATATAGTGCGCATATATTGAAGGAAGTTATAGTTGTAGGAGGAAGGATAAGAGAGGCGCATGCTAAATCTTCATGTATCTTTGGTGTTTTGGTCTTAGTCTAGGCATTGTATTGGAAATCTATTATTGAGGAAGTTTTTGATGGGTTTTCTCCCCCATGAGGGTTTCCAGGATAAAATGTTGCATACCTGCTTGTGATTGTGTTTCTTTCATTGATCCCTTTTATATATTGTTTTGGAAATGCATTGAATATTCATCATTTGGGAAATAACCTAATAACAACAATAAAAACTTGACATGGTATCATCAAAGCTTGGTAGAATAGATAATCTTTCACTAGAATCTAAGAGGCGTCAATATTATGCATTACCTACCAGAAAATTAGGGATTTTTATTCAAGAGGAATTTTCACCAAAATCACCTTGGGATGTGTGCCTTTCCCTAGCGCATCTTTTAGCAACAGGTGAAATTTTGTTAGCTAGATTCTTCAAAGAATCAAAACCCCTAGATTTGACCAATACAGGATGTAAATGTGTTGAACCTACACATAGTAGATCTAGCTAAACAATAATAGACACATTTCATAGAAATTGAAAGAAGAAGAAGGAGATAAAAGAATGAAAAAAGAATTCTCATTAATGCGTTGTGAATAATGAATAATTTACCACACATGATATACTCTTTATAATTCAATGAGTGCTCACTAGAGGAGAAACAATGCACAATAGTGGTGGTCTAGAGAGTGATGCGGACAGCACCTGCCATGATTCACAGTGGGCACACCTAGTCTAGTCTCGAGGCTGATTCCTTTGAGTGGCCCGCCACACCTAAATTGAGATTAACTAGTCCAACTAGTCTTGATTAGCCCGAGGCTGAACAGTAGTAGGGAGTTAACTCAAAATCAAGGGAGTAATCTGCTTGATCTGAGTGGGCTCCAAAAGAAAATTCCACAGGTTATCCTGAGTAGTGATCCCAATGTGCATCTTGACAAAACTAATGTAGCGTCAAACTCAACTCAACTAGATCAAAACTAAAGAGGTATCAAGGCGAGGAGAGAATATTCTCTAGTTGGAATATTCTCCTCTAAAATATAGAGGAGACTAGATAATGACTAATTATGAATAATGAAAAAAACTTTAGGAAAAGGCAATGCCTAGGTGTGTGTGAAGTAACTCCAAAACCCTCCTCAACATAACTGTTATAACCCTAATTTACCCAGGACATGCATACACGGCATCGGGAGCCATCTGCTTGCTATCTTTACTTAGATCATCACTAAAAAACTAGAAACAATTTTTGATGGGTGTACATACCCTACACCTATTCCCATGTACCTGCAACATTTGCACCACCTACAGCTTGCATACACTCACTAGAAATCATGAAAATGGAAAATTGAAAGGGATATATAGGTTTAAGACGTTACTTAATCAGGTTGACCCATGCTTGATGGACAACCGTTACTTTATATATTTGGCCTATAAAATAAGGTGTTGGGGCCCCATTTTAGAACGGAGCATGAGAGCATAGAAACTCTTCCAATTTCAGTATTCCCCCTTTTCCTCAATATTTTTCAACCACATTGTAAGTTTGAGCCAGAATTCCTTCTTCCTCCTTTGCAATCCCTTGCCATTTCCTTAGAGAAGGCTGAAGAGGAGGAAGGAATCACATTCAGGTCCAGTTGGTGCATGGTGAAGAGACCCGGGACGAGTTCAGGTGGTTTTGGTCCTCGTATTTGTGGATAATGATGACTTTTGTGAGATTAATGCAAAGAATTGCTTTCCAGGTCATGAAGTATGTCTTCAATCTTCGTGATTTTGATTACATGTATTGGTTATGATGTCTAACCCACAAATCCATATATATAATACGTAACTTGTAGTTTCTTGTTTGTCTTTTGGTGAGATGCAGATTCGTGCTTGGGAGGACTTACGATTGAGAATAATCAGGCATGAGGGATCTGCAGGCATTGAAGTTTAAATTATGCCTACCATATCCCTATATTTTTTCTTTTAGCCTTATGATTGTGGGGGTAATGATGGGATAATTGTTAAAAAGTAGAGGAGACTTTGGATGTAGTTAACTAATATGCTTACACTTTAGAGACCTTGAATTGTAGTCAGGTAGAGGGGTTTTCACCTTGCTGCACACACACTGGAAATTAGGCGCGACCATACTAGGGAAGCCTCTAGGGTTTTAGGGGATATTTTGGGTGCTTTAATTGGTTTAACTTCTTTTTTTGAGTTTCTATAAATTAATACACGGAGTCTTTAAAGGGATTTTGGTCTTCCATACCAATTACTCCACCTTGTCAGTGACTATTATTTCTTTTAGGATTTACAGATGTGTACGCGGCCTATAGTGGGTCCACATGCATACATGCACACCCTACCTTTGGACAACCAGCATACATGCTCTGAGGTTGTTGAAGTGTGATTCATGCTTGTTAGGAAAAATCTTTTCCAAAGAGAAAGTGACCATCCTTTTCCCTGATTGAAGTCTGACTTATCATGGGTTTCTTGATTTAGTACTAGTCTATGTAGTTATGGTATTATTTAGCCTGGGTTTGACATTAGTTTTCTTGTCTTTTAAAAAAGATTTCTTACATGTTTCCTAGCTTTTTTAAAACTTATTTTTAGCTTGAAATTTAAGAAAATGAGTTTCATTTTAAAATCTATTTTTAGCTTGGTCTTTGTCATGAGGGGGCATGAATGGTGTATTCATTAGTTTCTTTTAGAATATTTTGTTATTGCTTCTTTGATTGGGAAGAAAATATAAAAAAAACTTATCTTTTAAGGTCTCTTTCTTTCTTGTATTTTGCCCATGTTGTTATTTGAAAAAAAATTAGCATAACGTTGTGTTTTTCTTCTAATTTTAAAATTTCAAAGAAAATAAGAAGAAAATACGTTATTTACTAGTGTTCTTATCTTTCTTTTTTACAAGAGTCTAACAACATCAGTTGCACTACCAAACCTTTTTGAGTAAATCAAGCCAAAAGAGCGGCTAATTAAAAATAACTAGACTTTTTATGTTTGGCGAGATTCATTAACTAGTTTAGGGTTATGGCCTTGAATTAGGTTGGAGGAAACTCTCAAGGCCATTAATTCAAACATTTAGATTACAGAGTTAGAGATAATGAGAGATCCATTAAAGTGGGGGGTATCAGGACCACCTCATGGGGGCTAAACAGAGAGGTCACATGGAAAGGTGAGTGGAATGCCCTCAAGCTAGGTGTCGTAGTAGAGGAACATATAGAGGGACTTGTCTTGGGATTATATTTGATCACATTTCCCGCGAGCCGTGGGTCTTGAATCCGTTCGGGTCTGGGTATCTTCGAAATCTTTCTTTTGTTACCGGTAGGTTTGGGCTTGATACACTGCTCATTGCAGTCCACCCGACTATAAACTATACCCGCCTGGTAGTTATTAACGAGCTGGAAACCTAGTTGTCTTTACCTTAGGGACTTACGAGGTGATTGTAGAGGAGCATACAGCGGTGCCTAGGATAGACATGAGACCACACTTTGCCGGGTATAACAGGAGGTGCTTATGTAATTCGAGTTTCACTTGCACCGGTGATTTTCTCTAGTGTTGGTTGGCATGATTGTTCTTCCTACTAGTTAGTGTTTTGCATGATTTTCCTTTAGGAATTTTTAAGCGTGTGCTCTGTGCTCCCTAGTTTTCCATGGTGATTTTAGGTCATTCATTGCTTTGGGTCTCACGACCTAGGATGGTAGACCTCCCACTCCGTTGGTCGTGAGGAATTTTTTTTCTTCCACTTAGAAACATGGAGTAAGCCTCTTTTATAGGCGTTGTTTTGGTAACACTAGTTCTTAAGAGTCAGTGTGTGAGACTTTTAAGGAATTGAGCGATACCATAAGGGGAGGACCTATGCATAATATCTTCATGGCTAAATTTCCCGAAGATATTAACCAAGGAACCCCTTCACAAGGGGATTCTTTTTCTTTCCCTTTCTTGAAGCGGTTGGTGTCCCTTTGGTGGCCTTTATTTTGGTCGGGTTGGCAGATGTGGGATTACCCGTTTGGTTTGGGTGACTTGTTCCGATGTGCCAGAGTAGCGATGGCTGGGTTAATTTGCTTTGTAATGGGCTGATGTTGGTGTTTGCTAAATCCAACAAGGATTCTTTACTCACTCCTCTTCTCCCATATAAATTTGAGAAATTACGGGTTACTAGTGGCAGGAGTCTGGCCAGATAGAAGAGGGAATGTGGGAGAGTCGCCAGCCTCTCCAGGGTCATGGGCCATCTTGAAGCCCGCAGGTCATCTTTGAGACGGCCTCCACCCTCGCGGAGTCATGTTGGGGAGGGAGTTGGTCCACGCTTCCAGGTCATCTTTGAGTGAGTGCAGCGTGGCCTCCGTGAGTCATGTTATTGACCCATCGCCAACCTCTTGCAGAGTCATGTTGGAGATGTGAAACCAATATTGCTAATGATCATGCTAGAGACATTTATTTTTTTGAGAAACCTAGATGGATAGGAAACAATCCTAAGTTCCCTTGTAAGAATTGCAAGGGAGATCCTATACTCATTTGTGCCACGACATTCTGGGGAGTAAAGATTGGTCCCTGTCCGAGCCGAATCTTCTAATTACGGAGTCTTTTGAGGTTTCTTCGCAGTCTATTCAACCATTGGATGATAAAGTGGTCATACCGATGCATTCAGCCAGTTGATGCTTGCCTCTTCGATGGGTGAAGCGCCTTTGAATATGTAGTCTCGAGCTTAACCACAACCATTGTGGTTGAAAGAGGAAAGGTAGATCATGTTGATCACAGGTGATCAATGATCCCTCCATTCTCTTACACAAGAGGGAGTGAGGGGTAGCAGAACTTGGTGTAGTCCTAAGTAGCCTATTCAGCCATTGGTTGAAAGTGGTCATGTCGATGTAGTCTTTAGTTGATCCCACTCTTCTCTCGAAGAGTGAATGTGTCTATAAAATATGTTTAACATTTCAGTTGGTACTTCACCCGAGGAACAAGGGGCATTCTGCTCATTCAAGCACACCCCCTCAAGCCCTAGGATGGTTTCCGGATTTGGAATGATCTTATTG
Organism: Picea sitchensis; assembly: GCA_010110895.2. Lineage (NCBI taxonomy): Eukaryota > Viridiplantae > Streptophyta > Pinopsida > Pinales > Pinaceae > Picea > Picea sitchensis. Next base: position 5,929 of record SNQJ01S0219725.1, read on the forward strand.
AGCCTCGTCTTTTTTCTTATGCACCTTACTAAAGCCAAGGTTGAGATTAATTCAACAAAACCTTTATGTTCTGTGGCGGTTGACTCTGATGTTTTATCTCTGGTTTGGGAAGTCTTACAGGATCTCCAGGCTTGTGTCTCGCCATATGAGATGTTGGCTTTGACATATGTCCCTAGAGTAGATATTTGGGGGTTCTTCCCCTCGATTTACCTATCTAGATTGATGGAGACGCTTATTGATACTATAGTGAGTTGCATAGCTGTTGGTTCAATATGTGTTTCGGGCGATTATGTATATCACTATATGGAAACGTTTGGTGTCTATGCTCTTTCGGGTTATGCATTTCCTTCACAATGGAATCATTGTCACTATAGACAAGATGGAATCTAATAATCACCACCCCAATTCGGTGTTAGTTTAGGGTACCCCTTTATATGTTCCTAGCACTCGTGTAAACTCTACCCCGCCACAGGTTAATTATGTGTCATATTATCCTTGATGTTCAATTTCTTGAGTGGGAACATTGCATTCATGTTTTCCTTCTCGAGACTTCATCTCAACAATTGATCCATTGGTTTATCAATGTGGGCATGGGATCCTTGTTTCCCCTCTTGGTCCAGAGTGATCTTGAGTCTCATGCAGGAGTCAATCTGGTTATTTTGGCAGATCCTCAGGCCTAGTGCTTGTGATTTATTAGATTGATAGACTGCGGTGTTCACAGCGGGCCTCCCAAATAGATATGGAATATGGTGGGTTTACTTCTCCCTTTGTAACTGCCAACACTCCTTGTTTGTTTGATTTCTTGGATTTTGAATTGCAGCTAGGTAAGAGATGTCCTTCCCGAGATCCCTTGTTCTGGAGTTTCTATACTATGGGAGGGACTTACTTGGTGGTTTGTGTTTTCTTTCCTTTTGGGAACTTTCTAAGTTTACCATCAAAGAGACTCTTGAATTAGGAGGTCTAGAGTGGGCTCTGCTTGAACCATTTTCATACATGAGTCACAACCTCCTCGGGTCTTCTTTTAAGCCCTTTTTCAGACTCTTTAAAATTTAAAATATTGTCGAGTGATGTTGTTGTCTTTCACGGTTGTTAAACTAAAATTTGAAGGCATATATTTTTGGTGGTATTTTACCCCTTTTTTTTGGTCTGGACAGTCAATTGTATGAGTAAAGGTATACTCTATGGAACTTGGGTTCTCTAGAAGAGTATTCTCGGTATAATTTTAACCCTTTTATTGAGGGCTTGAGTGACTAAATTTACGAAAAGGGAATCCCCATGGAGTCCATGGCTAAGCTCTTTTCAGACTCCTAAGGTGAAAGAGATGGCCGAGAGTGACCTTGTTTCTTCACACTCGTTAAATTGGTCGAAAAGCATCCCCTTCTGAGGTCGTAGTTAAGGTTTTTAGACTCCTTAAATATGAAAAAATTGTGGTAATCTTACCTTTTATCACCACTCGTTAAATAGTTTTTGAATAGGCGATCTTTTCGATGCCCTAGTTTACCTTTTCTAACCAATTAGACTACAACTGAAAAATTACCTCCAGTGGAGTCTCCTTTTACACTTTTTAGACTCTCTAAAATGAAAAACTAGCGAGCTTACCTTCTTTGGGCTCGTTAAAATTACATTGAAGGACGTTATCCTTGTGTTTAATTAATCTCATTTGAATTCTTATTGTTTATTTAGCTAATGTTGAAAACTCCATGTCACTCTCAAGTGAACCATCCTAAAGCATACCTTATATACAAACCTTGTAGCACTTTTCCTCATATCTCAAAACCTTGACCCATGGAGGGATTTTTCCTGAAGTGTCCTTTTCCTACATATGTCCCCTTACTTGGAACATGGGTGTATTCCTTAGCATGGAACTAGTATGTCATGACACTCGTTCCTCCTTGCTTTTGTAACATAACATTCTTTTTATTCTTTTTCAAACTTTCTCCAAAATTATTGAAAAAGGGCAAAAAATCAAATATACCCCAAAAGAGGGAAGGGAAAAGTATTTTTATTTTTGTTGACAAGAGACAAAATTATTATGCACAAAGCACATCCTTTCCTTTGTTCATCAATATCTAGGATCAATGGGACCCCATACAGTTATTCTTCCTACATAGAGTTGTAATGCCTCCTCCATTTGGTTGCCAACCTAGAGTTCATGTTGCCTCTGCATGAACTTACATGTTAGTCTCATGTTACTTTAGAGTCTCATCTTTTGTTGTTCTTTCATCTAAGGGAAGTTTTACTTAAACTTGAGTCGACCCTTCATGCTTTATCTTGTCCTCATGCCCAATACTTGAAAGAGTCCAATCCAAAGTCCTTGCTCAAAATCGAGATTTCTCCACACGATCACAAGATCCTCTTGTATGTTCTGAGGAAGTCGTCAAGACCTCATGTAGTGAAGTCCTTACCATGCTTGTATTTCCTCCTACACGAGTTTAAATTTTGTGATTCATTGCTCGAACTCACGAGAGACCTCATCTCCACGATAATGATCATTGAAAACTATTGAATATGGATACTATACATGCATATATTTGATTTTTGAGGATGTAGATCCGTTGTGTACTACTCGACTACCCTTTACATAGTTATATGACATGGATTTTGTAGTATATTTGAGTGGCAACCATGATTTTATTTCTCATCTAGGAGCATGGGTATACCTTCGGTGAGACAAATTGTTATTTCGCAGATGGCACCTCTCGAACTCTCTGGGCTCACTCACTTTGTACATTAGTTAATATTTGTGGTTGTGTGCCATTGGGTCTCTTCATTCCACACATTGGGGGGCATCACATTTGCAGCCTAATTTTCACGGACATGCATGCAGCATCCCGGGCCATCTTACTTGGTATATTTTTGACCATCCTTTGTGAACATATCTTCTAGAAACCATTTTTGAGATTATGCATGCCCTACCCTCTTGCTTATGTACACCGCGCTTGCATACAACAATTCATGTATGCAGGTCACTAAAATGCAAATGAAAATTGAAAAGGGATGCAATTATACAGACCATTACTTAATCAGTTGACCACCCATAGCCAGTCACCCCAATTTGTTGCTATCTCTTTTGGCCCTATAAAATAAGGTGTTGGGCTCCCATTCCAAGGGGGCTTAGGAGCAGAAGCTGCCCATTTTTAGTATTCCCCCTTTGCCCCCAATATTTTGCAACTAGGTGTGAGTTTGAGCCATAATTCCTTCTTACTCCTTTGCAAACCCTTTCCATTTACCTTGGGAACTAAGGAGGGAGAAGAATCAGTGGGCGGTTGGTTGCATGATGAGGATCCAGTCTGATTTAGAGAGGGGCGGAGTGTCGGTCTCATGTTGTTAGTGAATTTTTGTGAGATTAATATAGAGAAGTACTTTTTCCATCCCTTAGAGTAGTGTCTCTTCAATCTCTTACCGTGATTTTGTGTACATCATCTTGATTTATGATCTCTAACCCACTAATCCATATATATATAGAATGCATGCTTAGCCAATTTTTCTTGTTTGTCTTTTGGTGAATCTAGGTCAGCCTTGGGAAGAACTATATTTAGAGGAAATGAATCCAGAATCAAAGGGTCAGCATTGGACGTGGAGTTTAAGGTATGCTTACTGGATCCCTATACTTTGTCTTTTTATGTATGATTGTGGGATAATGATGGGATAATTATTAAAAGAGTAGGAGAATTTAGATGGTTAGATCTGCCTACACTTCAAAGGAAACCTAGTGATGTAGTCTTTAGAGGGGTTTTCCCATTACATCAATCCCTATGGTGAAAATAAAGAATGGAGTCCCGACAAAGGCCATGTTAGGTACCAAAAAAATATATACACTCAAATGAAATTGATGAAGAAGGAAAACCTCATGAGAAACCCCCCTCAAAGGTACAATGTATGTAAAAGAAGAACTGTAGTTTCTAGGAAATTATGTCATTCACTCCAAGGCGAGATTGTGAGGAGAGTAGAACTTTTACTTTCGATGTGATTTCTTGATGAAGATGTATAATAGATCTCTATTTTGTTGAAGGAAAATTATGCAGAGTCGATGGGAGAATCTGCCAGTATTGCTAAGAAGTCCGGATGTAGTTCATGTGGATCTTGATGTGCTTCTTCTACTATAGACTAGATCCTCCATAAAACTTGAGTGCTTTGGATTTTATCACACGGATAGCAATCGACTAATGAAACTGAGTGCCCAACTCGGTGAGAAAATAAATAAACACATAGCACAGATGGTTATGTTAACTGCCTCTATGTCATGGTGAAGATAGAGGAAATGACATCTGCTTCTTGCTCAATATGAGATAGACACGGAACCAAAGGTGAGTAGGATGTGGACTTGCATTTGGTATTGCCAACCAGGTCAAAATTAGTGCATGATGGGATCTAATGTAGGTATGTTGCACCAATGAATCCCAAGGTGAGTGGTGCCCTATATCATTATCGAAGGGATATGATTTTCAAACCTTCAATGTAGCTCATGTGCCTCACATGAACACGGAAGTGCATGCCGTCTCATATGAGAGGTTAGGTCTAGATTGTGTGAGATACAACAATCTCCCACTAGTTATGCAGTATGAGGTGTGATGTATCAACAATGGAGTCTCACATATCCCTCAGAAGTTTGACTCCACGATAGGAAAAGGATTGAGCGGACTTATGATGCATATGTGAAATATCTCAAGGAGGTATCGTGCATACTTGGCCTGAGAGAATTTTATGCTTGATGCATCCTTATTGATCTCAATTCCAAGGAAGTAGTGTAGTGGACACATGTCCATCATAAAAACCTATCATGTAGAATCCCCTTGACTGCAACAATCATTGAAGTCAAACAAAATGTGATCAATAAATCATCAACATCCAAAATACGAGATTAGAAGTGAATCAATTGTCTTGAGAATGTAGACATTTGGGCATGATTTACAATGTCCTACGGGGATTACAGTGTGACAAAAATTAGGAGTCCATCTTGGTATAGCCATGACCTCAGAGCCTGATTGAGGCCATAAAAGGACTTCTTTGAATTAAATGGACCAAGATGGAGTCTGCGCATGAAATCCTTAGAACTGCTCCATGTACATATCCTTATGAGATCATCATGAAGAATGAATTCTTCTCATCCATATGATGGACTTTACATCCTTTGGTTATGCATGATAGTGAAATTTCAATCATGGAATCCATGTCCTCCTTGCAGGCAGAAGGTCTCATCATAGTCAATACCATGAACCTACTTAAAGCCTTTGGTGACTAGCCTAACTTTGTATCTGCTAATATGTCCATTAGCTACCTCTTGGTCCCTGTCGGGTGTTTCCTCCAGGAAGGGAGGGAACAGAGATCCCATGCATGGAGTCTCTAGGAGGGGGTTGTACTCCTCCTACATGGTGGATTCACAAGAGAGTTCCAACTGGCCACCATGCATGGGAGACTAAAATCCCTGTGGATGGATGTAGGACCCCCAGCCGGAGTGAAAGAGACAAAATCAAAATTTTGCACGGAGGTGGGTGTTCCAACAAAGGAGCAATAGGGGCCTAACGAGGTATTTCCCTTCTCACTATGATGCTTAGGCCCAGTTATGACATCTCCTACAGCGATACAGGGCGTCACCCAGTGTTTGGACACTTATTATTTTAATTGAATTTTATTTTATTATTATTATCAATAAGATTATAAATAATATTTAATTTATGAGGTTTTGGGTGGATTACTTGTTAATAGTTAATAAAATTACTTATAAATATATTATTTTTAATTATTTTATTTTATTATTATTAATGAAATTTGATTATATTATTTATATAATTGTAGATTATAAATAATATTTATTTAATGTGATTTATTTTATAAATATATTATTGTTTATATTTTTTCTTCTTCCCAAAGTATTTATTATTAGTTTTATTATTGTATATTTTAAATAAATAGCTATTATATAATTAAAAGGAGATATATCATTTCATTATAAATTGGAGCATGTGTATAAACACTCAATTAAATATAAAATGAAAAAGGTTAAACATTCTATGAATTTGTTTTCTCGAGGTTGTTTTCATTAAAATCTAGTTATGCAATTTTTATTTAAACCAACAATTTGGATTGATGAAATTGTTGCTTTTAATGTAGAAATAGTCAAATGACCCTCCATTACTCTTTAAATAGAGATCATGGGACAATTGAGTGTTAAGCTCATAGATCAATGTAGTCATTATGATCAAGGAGAATATGAGTCATCCGATCACTCTATAGCTGATGGCATATCATGACAAATGGGATCATCTAACTACAAATGCATACTAAAGAAAATTACTTTTACCTAACAACATTGAATGATTGAGTCTGCTTTAAATCCTAAGTATCTAGAATTTCCTAACTATGCTTCCCCTTAAGAACAACTTAGGATAGGGTTGAAGGATTTAAAAAAACACAAGCTAGGATAAGAAGAATTAGAGGCTATTAGGTCCTTAATGATAGTTCCTAAACTGCTAACAAAGATCAAAGTTTGGAAAACCCGATTCTATATCAAAGTCTTTGTCAAAATGTAAACACTTAGTCTGCATGGGAAAATAACACTTCAATAGCTTGATCATGGATGAGGATTTTTGGTGCATCATCTGTCTTCGATGTTTTGTTATGTGAGTTGTTGATTTATTTTGGCTGAGCTTGGTGATGACCTCTGATTGTCACAAATGGTGGTTGGATGCTAGATGTTGGAAGGCCAAACTCTCAAAGGGATCGTCGAGCCACAAGGTTCCATTACTTGGTGATCGATTCTTGGGCCTCTACTTCTCTGAAGAAATATCAATGTTGTTTCTTACAGGCCCCAATGATAAGTCTTGAACCAAGGATGAAAACATAACAGGTGGTAGAATTTCTATCTTAGCAGGTTGTTGGCCCAATCTCAATTATTGAAACCAACCAATAAAGGAGTCCCCTTGATTTATAATGTATCCCAATCTTAGTACCTATATATACAGGAAGTATCCTTTAGCTTCTTTCAAATGGATTTCATGAATTGTTTTTCATATACTGTGAAGCTTGTAGTTTAAAACTTTAAGGTCACTACTAGTGAGGATAATATCGTCAACTTTATAAAAGGATTATGATATGGTTTCCTACTTTCTTGGTATATATGTTATGATCATGTGACATCTAGAAAATTTAGTGTCATGAAGAAAGATGTCATTTTGGCTATGAGGGAAAGGTTTCATTATAGTCCCTTCCTTCAATAAGGAACCCTTTTTAGCTAAGACTGGGACTTGTGTCTTTCAACACTTCCATATGATGCATAGTGGATTCACGTACACCCATTTACATCTGATAGCTTTTTTGTTCTTTTTGGAGGAGGTGCAAGATCCCAAGTATCATTTCCATTAAATAACGACGCTCTTTAATATTGTTTTACATATATAGTTTGTATGACCATGTGAATCTTTTGCAAATGTCTCTAGACCACAATTCTCTAAAACTTGATCCAAGAGGGAGGCTTGCTATAATCCTTGTGAACATGTTAGATGTGTTGATCTAGGGATCGCAGTAATATCCTGTAATTGATTCACCGAGGTTGAATGTGTTGGAAATATTGTAACCGAAGAATATTCTAATTATGTTGAGTTATTATTTTATAGATAAAATCCCCTTTTGTGGATAAGTGGTCTTATACAAGATCAAATCCACTTTGAGGATTAGTCAAAATTGTGTTTTATAGTGGTGATACATGGGGAATTTCAAAGTAATTTATAAAAGTGGTTTTAGTCTAAGCTTCTAGAGAGTCAACTCAACAAGTGAGACTTCTAAAACCTAGCACCTTCTCACACTTGTATTTATATGTGATATTGGTGTCTCATTTACACACACTCCTCCATATATAATTAATATATTGAAGAAGGAATTTACAGTTCAGGAGGAAGGATAAAGTACATGCTCAATCTTCATGTATCTTTGGTGTTTTGGTCTTAGTCTTAGTCTTGGAATTGTACTGACAATCTATTATTAAGGAAGTTTTGATAGGTTTTTCTCCCCCATTAGGGTTTCTGATGATAAAATGTTTCATACCTTGTGATTATGTTTCTTTCATTGATCCTACTTATACTATTGTTTTGGAAATACATTGAATGTTCATGTAATTTGGAAATAACCTAATAACAACAATGAAAACTTTGTAGCATGGTATCATAGCTTGATTGAATAGAGAATCTTTCACTAGGAATATAGATGTCACTATTATCGTACATGAAAGTGGGGATTTTCATTGAAGGAAATTGCCCTACAAAAAATCACCTTGGGAAGAATTATTGCCACCCTAGCTCATATTTTGGTAGCTTGAGTGAAATTTTTCAGTTGCTATATTATTCAGAAAGTCAAACCCTATATTTGATCAGTACCATATGTAAATGTGTTGAACCTGCACAAAATAGATCTAGATAAAAAATAATACACATTTGCAGAGAATTGAGAAAGAAGAAGAAGAGAAAAATGAAATAATTCTCATTAATCGTTTGTGAATAATGAATAATTTACATGATATACTATAACTCAATGAGTTCTCACTGGAGGAGAATGAATGCACCATGAAGTCAGTGGTCTAGAGTAATCTAGACATACACACCAGCAGTTACGAGTAAACTTGCACCTAGTCCTAGTCTCAAGGCAATTACAGAATTGAAGACTACCACCTAAGCTAAATTGAACCTGCACAAAATAGATCTAGATAAAAAATAATACACACATTTGCAGAGAGAAATTGAGAAAGAAGAAGAAGGAGATAAAAGAATGAAATAATTCTCATTAATCGTTGTGAATAATGAATAATTTACACATGATATAATATTTATAACTCAATGAGTTCTCACTGGAGGAGAATGAATGCACCATAGTGGTGGTCTAGAGTGATCTAGACATACACCAGCAGTTACGAGAGTAAACTTGCACCTAGTCTAGTCTCTCAGGCAATTACAGGAGTGAACTACCACCTAGCTAAGTTAACTAGTCAACTAGTCTTCAATTAACTGACTGAACAAAGAGTAGTGAGGAGTTAACTTAGGAAATCAAGGGTAATGTGCCATTCTGGTGAATATCCCAAGGAAAGTGTGCATTAGCTGGTGATGATCCCAATGTTGCATGGTGATAAAACTAATGCAACATCTAAACTCAACTCAACTTAGTCAAACTGAAGTGTCAACTGAGAGAGAATATTCTCTAGTTGGAATATTCTCCCCTAAAATATAGGAGACTAGATAATGACTAATTATGAATAATAAAAAAGGAAAAACCTTAG
>SNQJ01S0219726.1:0-12472 GCA_010110895.2 Picea sitchensis
GCATCATATATCCCAAATTATTTGTATTCTGAAATACTCCTTTTAGGATAAGGTAATTGAACCTTTTTTTGAAGTGGGTTTTCAACCGTTTCTCCATATTCCTATTGGTTTGCATAGAATCTAAGTTTGAAGTTATCCTCCTGAAACTGATCTGAAATCTAATGTGACTCACTCAGGTCATTATTTCTCCCAAACTCTTCACTTTCTTAGCAAATATTTGGAGTTTAAGTAAACAGATCCATTTTGGAAGTGGGTTTTCAAAATTTTCCTCAAATTTATCACTGTTTGGCTGGAATTGAATCTGGAATTTCGCATTTGTTTGTTCGCAATGCAGGCTACAAATTCATCTCCCGAAACAGATATGAATTTTCCATTTGAGAAAATTTTGGTGACTATAGTTGAACTGCAGATCTGTAATAGAAACCAATAACAAAAAATATATAAAATTCATAACAAAAATATATTAAAATATAAACTACAAGATCTCCAAATAAAATCAAATCTGATTGACATCACATATTCTAAATAAAGAAAAACTGCATAACTTAATTGGACATTATGTTTTGAAATTGAGGATATTATGCAAATTTGAGGAAATTAACTCCAAAATAATTAATAATCACTCAATTGTTGACAAATTTAAATCAACCAATTAAAACACATTTTAGAATCACATGATAATTATTGAATGAAAAAAATATTCCTCGTAATCTTGTTTTAGAACAAAGTGAATGTGAGGAATTCATATTAAAACTATTTCCAATAATTAACCGATCTGTTGTGATTTAATAATGTCCAATGAAAGCCAAACCAATCAGCTAAATAATAAAATATTTACATGACTATATAAGAAAACCAAACCAAAGAAACCATATCAATGAAATGATATCGAAGAAGATAATGAGAACGTCAAAAGGAAAAAAAAAAACATAAAAATCTCTAGAAATAGAGAACCAAAAACAAACCAAGGTGATATTAACAAAATTCATATGGAGGGACCCATAATAAATTCAAAACATTATAGGGGGTCTTGTGGCCACAACAATTGGCAACACATGGGGAAGAAGCAGTTATCTCTGGTTAATATAATAGAACTAAATTTACCAAAGATCGAAATGAAATCTTTCATCAATTTCTCACACACGACACCATTCCCAAAGGTCCCACATAAGACAAAATCAAAGAAAAATAAGCTTTTAAAGATGAAAGTACTTGAATTCCCAAGTCCAAAGTAGTGAATCCGAATATAGGGAATATTTATTAACTTTTAATTACATCTCTACTATTGAATAATAAAAATAGCTAAGGGATTATTAAATATTAGTATGCATCTGTTATAAAATTACCTATTTTCTCGACATGTCTTTGTTGTCAGCAAGCCTATTAAGTACCCCAACAAAGTTATCTCGGTACCATGTATGCATTTACCCGTTGCCAGCGAGCCCGTTCAGTACTTTGACGGGTTTACACATAATTGCTTTCAACTCTCTTAAGCCACCCTTTTGATTTGTATTTGGAGAATTGTTTTTAGCAATTAGGTAAAGAAAGTGGGGTGTTACAAGAGGGTTTAGCTTGAAGTACTGGATGCAATACTAGTTGAGTTTGACCCCACTAGTTTCTCTTAAACTACCAAAGTAGAGGCTTTTAAATGTGGAGAGGATGGGAGGAATTCAAAGTAAAGAATGTCGGCAATTCTTTCATTTTTAAATATTAGCTCACAATACTTGAAACATATCCTAATGTTCCCCATGGATAATGATTAATGTACGAGAACAGTTAAAACTTAATATGAATGACCTTTAGGTAAATGAAATCCTATTGAAAATCAGAGATTCGAGATTTCCCTATGTAGGTAAACCAATGTTGGGTAGGAAACATTTCCCCATAACACAAAATCCACTCAAAAACAAAACAAACCAAAACAAAAAATTCCAATCATTGCAAACAAAGAAAGAAAAGGCAAAATATGAAGGAAAAGGTAAATAAAAAACCAATTATGAAAATAAACTTCAACAAAGCAACTTATGAAATCATATCTCAACAAAAGAGTGAAAATAAGAAAATCATGTTTTTTCATCTTAAGTTGGGATCTTAACAAATTATGTCTTGCAAAGTTGAAGTTGATTGGCGTTTTTATTCAAACCAAAATACAAAATCTAGGTAGCATCAATAATAATAAAAAAATGAAGTTAAATCAAAAGGGATGAATGAAACATAAAAGTTTAGAAACTCCTTGATTTATCTTATTTGCAATTTGATCTGCATAATTGTTGCTTTACCTAACTCAAAACTAGTGGAACAAGGAGAGTGCATTCCAAGTAAGTAGGGGTGTTAGATTTTCTTGGAAATTTCTGAAGACTTGCAAAAATAGAGTTTAGATCAACAAACACTAAAACAAGATTTAACCTAAAATCCTAAAGAAAATAATGAAAAGATGAAAATAAACGTATGAGACTTACCTTGAAGACGTAACTTATTTCTATGATAAAAATTAAAGCATGAATAAGTTGCATATTTAATGAAGCTCATGTACACTTAAGATCATCAGTTTTTTAATCTGAAATTAAAGTAAAGAAAATCTAAGCTAAACTAGACCTACTCCTACTCTAACTTTACGATGGAAATATGACTATGTATAGTCATATTTCCAATGAATCCATTCAAGTTATTTCACACCTATACATATGTACACATCAAACATTAGTAACAATACTAATACTAAATTACCAATTAATAAAAATAATAATACTAAAATAAAACTAGATTACCAAAAATAAAAAAAATTAAACACTTTATATACATCTAACACTAATGAATTCATAAAAAGAAATTTATTTATCCTCTCTTGAAAAATTCCCTCCAACAAAATTTCTACTAGATCATAAAACTAAGGATGAATATCCATTAAAGATTGGAGAAGGTCTAAAGAAAGAGTGGATAAGAAAATATTAGTATTATGTACAATAATGTTACAAGATGGTTGTGATTTATTTACAAGAATTTATTTTGCACAAGTAGTACCTAAAATAATGTAATAAGAATTAACGCTAGCTTATACTTGTGTNAAAACACTAATGAATTCATAAAAAGAAATTTATTTATCCTCTCTTGAAAAATTCCCTCCAACAAAATTTCTACTAGATCATAAAACTAAGGATGAATATCCATTAAAGATTGGAGAAGGTCTAAAGAAAGAGTGAATAAGAAAATATTAGTATTATGTACAATAATGTTACAAGATGGTTGTGATTTATTTACAAGAATTTATTTTGCACAAGTAGTACCTAAAATAATGTAATAAGAATTAACGCTAGCTTCTACTTGTGTAAAAGGTCCAAAATCATGATAGGAAATAGGAACTTGAGTAATGTCATCAGAATCATAGATAGGCATGAAGTTTATTTCCTGAAATTTGAAATCATTATGAGAATATTCCAGATGAGGTTCAATTGTAGTATGATTAGTAAAAGGATACCCTACATCTTGAAATATAAATTGATTATGAGAATCGACAATACGAGGACCTGACATAACCATCACCTAGGGGTGAAGTTCCTCACTATTCTCAATCTCTAAATCATTATCAAAAATGATTTCGCAATCACTAGTACCTTGCTAATTTCCTTTGAATCGGAACCAAAAGAATATGATGATGACCATGTATGAGAATTATCAAAAAAATGATCAATTAATGATTCCTTACTATGGTAATTATGCATGAAATTGTAATTTTGATCACAATTGATGATATAAAATTACGTCCTTGGAAAAAAATTATGCATGAAAGATCCATAATCTGTTTGACTTATCACAGTTCCTTTGTTTTGTAAAATGTCATTTAAATGAAGAGGAACACTTATATGATTATCAAACAAAAAAATTTCAACAAAAATATCAGGGTATAATGAAAAATGGCTATTGGAACAGATAAAACTAAATGTCTCTTTGTTTTCGAAATGATCATTATCGTTAAAAACTTGTTCTTGAATTTGCAATACCATTTTTTTATTATTCTCCTCAAAATGGATATCACTTTTAGGTACGGGATTGACTTGATTGAATAGAGATTTTCCTACTTGAAAATGAGAATCGAGATTTTCTAATATGTGACGCTGAGAAGTATTAATTATGATATCAAAAATTTCAGTTGAATTACTCCTAATGAAACAGTTGTTATCATTATGGAAAACAACCATGGTATCAGGATTTGAAACATTTTTAGGATGAATTATGATTGCATTGGGTGAACTTATGTTTTCCTAAAATTCTTCCTTAATAAATTCTGAATTGGTTGTTATAACATGTTTAATTATGTCATAAGAAGTAACAAGTTCATCAATAGTAGAAAATACACTAAAAAAAAAACAAATTTTCTTGTTCATTATGATTAATACAAGGAACTGAAAGAATGTGTTTAAACCATCCCATTAATTCATGCATAAAAGGTAAATCATTAGCTTGAAATTTAAAGCAAATCAATTTGAATCTAAGAAGAAAATTGTCATAGAAGTCACCTTCAATTTTTCGCAAGTTCTCAAGTTCGAGGAAAACCTTATCACAGTCATAATCTTCAAATCTATGAAGGAACATTCGAGCAAACTCATCCCAGCTATCCACAGAAGCAACTAGAAATAATCTACACCAATCTTTGGCTTGGCCTATTAAGGTGAGAGTGAAAATCATGCACATAACACCATCGTGAATATCAATATTTTTACAATTCAAAATAAATTGATGAACATGATGAAATGCAAAAGAATTAAACTCACCATTGAACTTTAACTTTGACAAGTGTTTAACTAACTTTTTTGGGGTGCTTGATGTGCAACTAGATATACAACTCCATATGGGAGGTTTAGAGGAAGTCATTAAATGGAATGATAGTGTTAAAGAAAATAGTTCATAAGAATCAAATTATTATGCACACTCGTTGGTGGCCCTCCTTCTAGCGCCAAAAATGTTGATGGTCAAAAATGACCATGTTCAACATCATAGGGAAATCACCCGATCAGGGCCCCAATTAGGCCCTTATCCGCTTGGGATGGTGATTCCAACGGGTTAAAGGTCCAGTTACCTTTATCTAAAACTAACTTAAGATAATTACTAATATAATCTATATATACAAAGATATATGCATGGCCTTCTATCTGTTAACATATTTCGATATTTTATTTTATCAACAAACAAAAGAGAAGGAATTACCTTCTCCCATCTAACTTGCAAGGAAGCAATCCTTAAGCTGACACAAGGGCTCAACAAAGCCACAGGTGAAATCTCTCCTACATGAGGAGACTTCAAAAAAATGCAATAAATTAATCTAATTCTAAATCTAAATCTAAATACAATGCGGAAAGTAAAGGAAATTAATCTAACTTGATGTTCAAGAGATAGCTCTCAAATACCAAGTGCAAGGATTCAAATATAGTGGGAATTAAACATGTTTTTATGATGAATGTCAAGCTATTGAATTAGTTCAAACAGTTAACATTATGATTTCCATACATGCTTTGTTTGGATATTTAAAATAATAAAAGATGGGCCATTAAAATGTAGAAATAGTTCATATAGTTCAATGACAATTAAATATATTGCAAATGACAAATTTCTAAATAAATAGTTACTCATAAATTAGATTGAAGTGCAAGAGAAGATTGGAAATAAATAACATATCTATAATACCATTAGATCAGATAGTTGATCTAATAGACATTCATTCTCATATCAAACAACAGTGCAAAATATGAAATGATTGGCACAAATTTGTCATTAAAAGAGTAAAATTTGCATTAATGAATAAAAGTATTTGAATACAAATAATAAACATGATTTCATTGCTCTATTTTACAAATAGATCTCCAGAAATCCTTTAAATATCATGCTCTTTGTTGTTGAAGAAAATATCTACAATAGTGCAAACCATGTCCCATATACAAAGATTGAATCTTGAAAAGAAAACCCCCAAATAACTCATATATGAGTATTCATCTTCACCTACAACTAAAATCACTTTACAACAGTGCTTAGAGCCTATAAATTGAAGAAAATAGGAACCTATATCCACATGAATCTACAGATTTTTATACATTCATTTTCATTCAGTTCGAATCCCCCTTGATTCAACAGAAAACTTCATATCAATTAGCTACAAAATTCGAAATAAAATCAACTAGA
Organism: Picea sitchensis; assembly: GCA_010110895.2. Taxonomy (NCBI): domain Eukaryota; kingdom Viridiplantae; phylum Streptophyta; class Pinopsida; order Pinales; family Pinaceae; genus Picea; species Picea sitchensis. Next base: position 6,172 of record SNQJ01S0219726.1, read on the forward strand.
GAATTTATAGAAAACTAAATCTGGACAGAAACCTTCCAAAGAACACATAATATATCCAAAATGGTTTGGATTCTGAACAAATCCTTTTATTATAAGGTAATTGAACATGTTTCTGAAGTGTTTTTTCAACCTTTTTTCCAGATTCCTATTATTTTGCTCAGAATCTAAGTTTGAAGTTAGTCTCCTAAAACTGATCTGAAATCTAGTTTGATTCACTTAGGTCATGATTTCTCCCAATCTCTTCACTTTTTGAGAAAATACTCTGGAGGTTAAGTAAATAGATCTATTTTGGAAGTGATTTTTCAACCATTTCCTCAGATTCCTCACCATTTGGCCGGAATTGCATCTGGAAGTTCACCTTCGTTTACTCGCAATGTAGGCTGGAAATTCATCTACTGAAACAGATACGAATTTTCCAATTGAGCAAATTTTGGTGACTATAGTTGAACTACAGATCTGTAATAGAAACCAATAACAAAAATAAAACAAATTCATAACAAAAATCTATTAAAATATAAACTACAAGATCTCCAAATAAAATCAAATATGATTGATATCACATATTTTAAATAAAGAAAAACTACATAACTTAACTAGACATTATGTTTTGAAATTGAGGATATTGTGCAAATTTGAGGAAATTAACTCCAAAATAATTAATAATCACTCAAGTGTTGGCAAATTTAAATCAACCAGTTAAACCACATGTTATAATCACATATTAATTATTGAATGATAAAAATATTCCCCGTAATCTTGTTTTTGAACAAAGTGAATGTGAGGAATTCATATTAAAATTATTTTCAATAATTAACCAAGTTGTTGTGATTTAATAATGTCCAATGAAAGTCAAACTAATCACCTAAATAATAAAATATTTACATGACTATATAATAAAACCAAACCAAACAAATCATATCAATGGAAAGATATCGAAGAAGATAATGAGAACGTCAAAAGGAAAAACAAAACATAAAAATCTCTAGAAATAGAGAACCGAAACAAATCAAGTTGATATTGACAAAATTCATATGGAGGGACCCATAATAATTTCAAAAAATTATGGGGGGGTGTTGTGGCCACAAAAGGTAGGGAAACACCTTAAAATTGATCATTTTAAGGAAGGGATCCACCCATGTTCACTTTCCTCTTCAAGGATGTAACCTCCTAATGATCTAAGCTCCAAATAAAATATTCTTCAACCATCCTCATTACATTTCTTACACCTCTTTATATAATACTACCTACCACCTAAGAACATTCTAAAGAAGGAACCTTCTAGTAATCCCTCTCACATTTATTGTGTTCACACAAATCTAACTACCTTAGTGTAGTGGGCCTTATTTAATAATATAGTGGACCTAGTCCACCTTACATTGAATGGTCTCTACTATTATCATTTTGGGCCCTTCATCCCCCCATTACACCCCTAGGTATACTACAAATAGTAATAATGATCTCTGGTGCGTATATTTTTTTAATGCACCGATGCACCATAAACATAAGTGCATTGATGCACCTAATACAGTTTAAACACACTAACCAATAAAAGCCATGCTAGAAGTTGTTTTTCCTTGTAGGGGAAATTAATGTTTATCTATCCCATTTTCTACCAATTTGTTTACAATCAATATTGGGACTAATGAGTGGGTACAATCAATTTGACTACAGTTGTTGTTGTTCAATTTAAAATCTTCATCTATATTCTTTTATATGATTATGTGTGAAACAAATTAATAGATACATGTGTGTGCCTTTATAATGAGTCCTTTAGAGAGAATAAAAATTAGGACCAAGTATAGTACCAAAGACCACAATAGTGATTCAAAAAAAGGTATATATAATCAACAAGTCATGTAGCATTGCAATGGATTACTTACTGCATGGTTGAATTGAATTTATCTGGAAAAATTCTCTAACACAACCTACAAAACTCTTAAGATCATCCTGATTAGTGAGTCATGCATTTGTAGATTCTTTTCCTCGACCTTGGATTTAGGAGTGATGGAGCTCCTTGTTCTAAAGTGCCTCTCAGGGTTACATAGTGAGATTCCCTTGCCCAAGGTACTCTCTAGATGATATTCTTAGGCAATTCATTAACACCTTCATGATTATTGATGAATTGATTGTGGAAATTTCCTTCTCTCTCCCCTCATCTGGCGTCAGCCTCTAGTTCCACCACAACTTTACATCCTTTGTACTTTTCATGGTTTTTCTTTTTTTTTTGTTTTATTTTTTGCACTTATATGGTACTCGTTATATCTCTGTACTTATCCCTCTTTCTGATTTTCGTAGAGTAGCAATAAGTGTTATTTTCACACTCCCACTGTGTACTGATCCTCAATGTACTTTGAGTTCCATTGACCTACTTATTTTGGTGATTCCTTGGACATTAATAAAATTATAGATCTTATCTATCAACTTGTGCACAAGCATAACCCTTTGGATCTAGTCTTGAACAAGAGATGGGGCAACTTGGATAATAGATTTTGTGGATCACCAAAATCAATAGTGTATGGTCCTATAGAATATATTATGAAATTAGAGTGTTTGCATGGTTGGTTTATGCCAATATTTGACCACTAAGGCCATAGTATCTAGAATTGGTTTAACAAATGACAATTCCCCACAATGTAATAGTTCAAACAAAATTAATCATATTTTTACTTTCCTTTTACTAAGGTACATAGATAGATTTTGGCACTAGGGCCTCCTATATTTTATATGCATTCCATGCTAGTTGTGTTTGTCCTACGGTATAGAATAACTAATCCTCAAAATTCTTGTGGAAGTTTATTCACTCGTCGAGGGGTGGGATGAGAGGAAACCCATAGTGTCCATAGTGTCCATGATATCCGAAGTGGTAAGGGACTTTGCATGTCTTTTGTTTCCCCGTGTGAACCACACAACATGGAAAAAAGAGGTGATTCTCTTGATAGGATATGGTCAATAAGGTCCATGCAATGATTTGCAATCTTTGTTAGAAAATGTCCCTCATGAAAAAAGTGGTGAGTCTCTAGTCTGGGTAAAGAAAGAATGAATAGAGGGATCCCCCCTATTATGTACCAAACCCTTAAAATAGCATAATAAACCAAAGTACACACAATGTACACAATATATGAACTTGGAGCACAATTTCAAAAGAGATAATAGAGATGAATTACACAATAAATCCTTAAATAATAGGATAACCTCCTCCAAATAACCCCAATACATCCATATATCCACATCACCTATTCAAATGTTCATGTCCCAATAATGACTATATTGATCTCTACATATATAATTTATTCTCACTCATTGAACATGTGGTCCCTTTATTAGGACAACCCTTATTAAAAATATGCATTTGTCCCATGGAATATACATTTAACCTCATATATGCCCCCCTTGGGTTCATATCACAACCAATTCCTTGTAAAGGAAGAAAAACCTCCCTATGATCTCATAATGTAGAGGACATTTGAATATGAGATTCCCCTTTGATTTGGTCTCTTGTAAGTGTCATAGTTGACATATCCTATCAAGGAATTAGATGTGTTGATCAGTCTCAACTCAAGCCAATGAGAGGCACCCCAAAATTATCCAAGGGGGATCTTAAGGGAGTTCATCCAATTTTTGTGTGTATACATAGGTCTAATAGTAAGATCATATCTCAACACATGAAGTGATTGGAATAAAAATCCATCCTACGATAAATATTTTAGTGGGTGTGATGTAGTTAACTTGGATGTACTACATGTATATGTCATATTTAATCACTTGTTGTAGGTTCTACTTTAACAATAAGAGGTGCATTAGACCATATAAAGAGTACCTCAAAGGGGGAAGGTGATCAAGAGAGATGGACATCAACCGAAGTAACCAAAAATCCTCTTAAAACTAACAACATATCAATCTAAGGGGCCACATGGAAGCAATACCATTAAAACACCATAAAGAAAGGTATGGGTATTGATTCCTACCAAGAGAATATCCTTCTAGAGTTTGAACTTTTTGAAGGAAAGACATAAGTTTGAAGATGGCCTAAAATCACAAAGGATGGGCCTTGAATTTTTCCTAGACAACGGACTAAGGAACTTTATGCTTGCAACAATTGGTGCCTTGTAGCATAAGGGTCTGCACTCTCTCCATCCTATCCCATTCTGAGATCCCCAAAACTCATACCGTAAATGATAGTAGATATGATGATCATATCCAAAAGGTGCATTTTGGATGTGAGATCATGAAGGTGACTTTGGTACTCTCTCAAGTAGGGCAAGGGATCTATGTCCCTTATTAAGAAATGTTAGAAAGCATGTCTCACATTGAATTGTGGCCCTGAAAACTAAACCCCCATGTATAGGTTGTGATTATATTGAACTCTTACCCTAAGAAATGGAAGTGGTCATTGAAGAGAACAAACTTCAATGAATTGAATATCATAATCTTAATATTGCTTAGATTTCCATCAACTACCAAAGATCACAAGTGTTTGATAGGGCATCAATCTGGCTCTACAACCCCCTAGCAAGGGAAGAAGCTAAGAATTTCACAACATAAGACCTTATATATATATATATATATATAGAGAGAGAGAGAGAGAGAGAGAGAGAGATATTCAATATTGAAATTTATAAAGTATCAACAAAACATAAGAACTTTGCATTAAGATAATCAACAATTTCCTACAATTTCAATATGGATAGTCATAGTCTTCATCATAGTAAAAGCCATAATAGAAAATTTTATGAAGTATCAACAAAACATAAGAAATTTGCATTAAAATAATTAACAATTTCCTACAATTTCAATATGGATATTCAAAGTCTTCATCATAGTAAAGATCGTAATAGAAATAATAAGTCATATAATAATAGTGGTTGTTTTTACCTCCATTTCAAGAAATGGTTCACACATAATCACCTTTTTGGGGGACATAAAAATTACAACTTGTTGCCACCATGACCTTAAATACCCATAATATTGCAAATAATATACTTAAAATCAACCCCGAAATCAAAAAATGTGCTCCCAAATTCACCCTTTTCTGTGTTGGTGGGGGGTGGGGGTTAAAATTAAAACCTTTTAAAACCATAACCTTAAATCCCCATAATGTTGCGAACAAAAATCTTAAAAGCAACACGCAAATCGAAAAGTTGTGCTCCAATAATCACATTTTTGGGTGGATTAAAATTACAACATTTTGAAACCACGACATTAAATCTTTGTAATGTTGCAAACAAAACCCTCAAAATCAACCTTTGAAAAGAAAGTTGGTGCTATCAGTAGCACCCTTTTTTTCAAGGTTGAAATTACAATTTTTTTGAAACCATGGACCTAACAATTGGTACCGTCGTCCCCGAGGTGTAGGAAATTCGGCGACGAAGTGTGTTGTTAGGACACTCTGTGATGTTAAGTCACCGGTTCGAAACCTAGGGGGACAAAAAATCCATCCATGTTAAGGGTTGGTGTGGCTCAAGTCGGGTGTGATCCCCGGGTGATTTTCACGGCTTAGATGCCCTTGATTCGTGGTTTCTCAAGCCACGGGCTAGTCCCGCAAGTCACAGACAAACTAGCAAAAAAAAAAAACAATTGGTATCGTCGCAACCAAAATCTTAAAATCAACTCCTGAATTGAAAAGTGGTGCTACCAATGGCACCTTTTCTTCTCGAGAATAAAATTACAACTTGTTTGAAACCTTGACTTTAACAATCAATACCATTGCAACGAAAAATATTAAAATCAACCTCTAACTTAAAAAAAACATGCTACAAGTAGCACCATTTTTGGGGGATTAAAATTGAAACATTTTTAAAACCATAACCTAAAAAGTTGATATTATTACTAAAAAATCACAAAAGTTGAAAAGACAAATAGAAAATATAGAAAAACAAAATTGAAAGAAATGTTCGACAACATAGGTATTCCAACAGAGGACAAACACCTTCAGTAACCACTCACACAACTAGATCAAAGATCAACACACTGATGTTTTGACATGGTAAAACCCCTACGTGGAAACATCCACGTCCCCAGCCAAGGTGGCCACTTGGCGCAGTTTATTAATGCAAAAGAAAAAGATTACAGGGAGGTTTTACAATAGATTTTATCACAATTGATCATCGACAAATGACCCTCCATTCTATTTAAATAGATATCATGGACCAATCAGGTGTTAAGTCACATATCAATGTAGTCGTTAATATCGAAGAGAATATGAACCATCGGTTCACTTTATGTAGAGAACATATCGTGACCGTCGGATTTCCTAACTACAAATGCATACTAATGCATACTAAAGAAACACACTTTTACCGAA
>SNQJ01S0219729.1:0-15189 GCA_010110895.2 Picea sitchensis
TCAACTTCTCGGACCAATCTCAACTAAGTAGCAGTCCATAAGCTTCCATTATATCTACTACAATGATGTCAATTACTTGAACAAATTTTGGGTGTGCAGCCATTCTGATCATGACATCCTTGAGCTCTCCAATAAATTTTACATGAGTTATGTCTAGTTTTATAACGTGTTTACCACTTTTGAGCGGGACTGCATTTAATTTCTTGCATATAGATAATGAGATGACATTAGAGGATTCCCTTGAGTCAACTAAACAATTATGGAGGTTTTTGTTGAAGGCTTCAAATGTTAAAAGGAAAGGTGGGATGAAAGACTTTCCTTTTTAATATACAGAGAAAGCTTTCACATTTGGTTTATCTTTTTGGTATGTGGGAGAGGGAACCTCCCCTTGGTCAGTTCTTGTTATAGGGGTTTCTACTAACTTTAAGGATTGTAAGAGAAAGTCCTTTTGCTGGGGAATTCTACCATTTCCATGACCGATACATTTTCCTTCAATATTTTCAAATCTTCTACTATGTTGTAGTCTAGCTTGGGTGATTCTCATGTATGGATGTTTATAGGATTTATTTGGGAGACAAAAGATGCTTCCGGGTGATCGGCTATTTTTTTACTCTCAAATTTTGAGCAATGGTAAGGTTATTTGAGACCGACTGACCCCTACTTCACGTTTGCACAACTAAAACCTCGGCGGGTGGTTCTTGAACCTCAAATATATCATCAGAAGGCATTGGCAAGTCAGGATCCCACAACAACATGGTAGTTTCTTTCGGCGGTTCAACTTCTTCCTAATCAGTGATATTCACCACTGAGCCGCTTGATTTTTGGTAACGGAAACTTCATCTAGGAACCAATTGTCCATCAAATTCATGGCATGCACCCATTGTGGACAATCTCTTTCAAAATGTTTCTCTTGATGATAGGTACAAAAAGAGTCGGATGCTACATTGCCCAGGTCGATGTTTAAGTTGGTTAGGGGAGGTTCAATTGCTTTGAAGGATGGGTTTCTTTTTAAAAAGTTTTGTAAGGACTTTGGCCTTGGTTTCCTTCCCTTGCACTTCTTTTCATGTCTACGATTTCATTTGACAATTTCTTTATCATCTGTTGTAGGTATTCGATGTCTCCAATTCCCTTTTTGGGACCTTTTTTCTATTTGTTTCCCTGGGGGTCTAGTCAACAAGAGTCCTCTCTTAGGTGGAGGTTGAACTTCCTTCTTAACTAGTGATACCTGGCCCTCTTTACATCCCTTCATTTGGAATTCAATTTTTTTGGCTTCCTCTAAATTTTCAGCTAGGGTATGCTTGGCATCCCTTTTTACAAACATGGAAATAGAAGCAAGGAGAGCATTAGCATATACCTCAATTTGTAAATCCTAATTGGGTTTATCTTCAGGTTGAAATTTGTTCAGGATAGTGGTAAATTGTTGATTGAAGTCTTTAAATTTTTCTTTTGAACTCATCGTGGTGGCAAACAGTTCAGCCATTAAAGCTCATGTAGTGGTTTCTTTTGCAAATTTGTCTCAAAATATTTTTGAAACTTCGTCTAACTAGTTATGGACCCTATAGGAAAGTTAAAATACCACGTGGAGGCTGAATTCTCAAAGGTATAGGGTAAAATCCTGCATAATACGTCTTCATGTTGGACATTCATCAGTCTAATAGCTAGTATGAAATTTTTAATATTGTATTCAGGAAATCCTGAGGTTTCAGGGTCAAATTTGGGGAGTAACTTTTATGGATGTCGAGGGAGGTTATCTACCCATCCCAGGATTTCTAGAGCATCTTTTTCCAACCAAGGTTGATTATTTTGAGGTGGGTTTTCCCTTTCTTCATTATGATCAGTTTTATCCTCCATGTCGTCTGAATCTGAAGTCGAGCGATCCGAGTTAAACCCTTCCTCGTTGGATTCAAAATCGTTGTGCTCGGAGTAGTTACCAGCTGGTGTTTCAGGGATCAAATTAAGGGGATGTTCGATCTCGGTGAGGGATAAATCTATCAGGTATTCTAATGTGTGAACAAAAACCTGGTCGGGGGTGTCGACCACTGGTCTGCTTACTTGTTTTCTATGAGGGAGTAATGGAGCTAAGGGTAATGATCCAATTTGTCGAGTGTAAGATCTTGTGATTATTCTTAACTGGTTCAACTGCTCATGGGGAAGAGGGTAAGGTATTTCATGGAATAGATGTTCTTACTCTTACTGGGGTGAGTTACTCATTTCAGGAGTACTCGATGTATGTGGGATGTCTTGAGAATGACTAGCCATGCATGTGGGATTTTTTGAATCTGTAGGCTATGCCGAATATTATATCAGAAATATTGTTAGCCATTCATTCACAGGAGATCCTTCTAGCACCAATTCTGTTGAGGGGTCCTAAATCCATTTAACTCAACGGCAGGAACCAAACTTGCCACAGAGGCCCAATTAGACTCTACAGTGTTTGATTGTGGAATGGTTCTCCAAATATTTTGATTTGACCAATTTATCGATGGGATTTACGTAGTGATTGACAGGATATATTCTTATGAACATTCCTCCTTCAGTTTAAACATTCTCTTTTGTCTTTTCTTTTATTAGATAGGTCTGATTAAAATATGTGTGATGGTATAAACCAGCTGGTAAAAGGGGGCTTATGAACTACTCAAGAAGGTTGAGCTTGGGATAACCCTTATGCTCAAGCATGCATACAAAGATATTCACACATGTGACAAGATTAGTACTAATACATTAACTTGTTGGTATTTCAATTATTGACCGAGATACAATTATCGAAAGAAAACACACATGCAAGAAAATGATGGCAAGAAAAATAGTTTCCTTAGATCTAGCATTAATCACGCATTAACACAACGATTTTCTTTCATCATTAGAGACAAGAACTACAAAAAATATTGAAACAACTAACTTATCAATAGATTCAGAAACTCTTATTCGTTACAACATCCATTAATGAAATAAAGTTGGAAGTAATTCCTCCTCAAATCCAATCACACCACGCCTTTGATGAAAAACAAAAAATTGTCTTCAGACCTAAACAAGACTTCTCAATTAAGGTAATTTGGAAATAGTTCTTTACAATTCCAAAAATGAGGGTCTTTTCCAAAACCATCGACCCTTGCTAAAAGTTCAATCCTGTTATTTATAATGAATCATTAACTAAAAATAGTTATTGCAAGTGTAAGCTAAGTAAAACAAAATATCGCCACATGGCACTTTCATCTCCTTGTTCTCTAAGAATGATAAAATAGTTTTACTGAAGTGGATGACTCTACTCATACTCTGACCACTTAACAAAGAGTTCCTTGCATGTGTTGGCATACGGGAACTTGTGCTGGTCCATCGGGGCTGAAATAATTTCCTTCACTTCTACTGCATGTGCTCTGTACTTGTTTATTTTAACACTTAACCACTAAAAAATTGCTCGAGCCTTAATCAGATGCACCATGAAATTTTTTACTTGACGTGGCACCATGATCATCACCTTTTCTATATTTGTTGTCCATGTGAAGTCTTGTTCTGCATGTTGCTTGACTATGTCATGCAGGTCGAAAAATTTCTCAGGTAAGCCGAATTCTGGGAGGTCGATGTCTTTCATCTCCCGATTAATCTTTTCCCAGCTCTTTTCGCACTCGGCCCACTACTCCTAAATCTCCTGCTGAGGTTCCTGGGACATTTTTACCTAGTATTCGGCCACTTTCCTGATCCAATCTATGTTGTTATCCCTCAGCACCCGAATTTCATGCTCTTCGGCTTCTCGGCCCTTTTTAACTGCGCTGATGTAATCGATCATTTATACTTCTTGGTGAGCCTTCTCATACCACCTTTCCACATCCTTGCAGGTAGCTAGTGCCATAAGGGTGTCTTCTTGGAAATTGGATATACCTACAGTGAAAAGGTGTCGTTCATTTGTGAATTTTGCATAAGCATCTTGGAACTCACTTCTCAAAAACATTGTGACCTGTGTGGAGTCCTGATAGTATTTTTTCAAATGGTGCAAATTCTCCAACTCACTACTACATATGGGCGGATTATTCCACAAAATGTTTCCACATTTCCATTATTTTCATGTTTTTTTAAATTGGGCGATATTTTCGTCGCTATTGCCACGAACGTTTGTCTCTATAGCGATGATTATTGCCTACCTCAAAAAGCATCTGCTAACACATGTGGCTTGCAATGGCTAGTTGAATTTTTGCGGGTCAACTCATGCATTTCCGTCGCTATATCGATGATAATCGATCTATATATACCTTACTTTAAGAGACTTTGCGACACATTTGCTATAGTTGCGACATTGTTCGTGGATTTTGTTTGAGTTGTTTATTTTTTCCGTCACCCATCGGTTGAACAAATCCAATTCTCGATATACATAGCTTGGATTTTGAACTTGCAAGGTTATTATGTTTTTTTATTTATTTTTTTACATATACTCATTTAACTTGTAATTTTTTGCTCAAATGAAATTTCATGTAGCTTTTTTTTTCCTTGATAATATATTATATGTGCATTACCATATTTCAAAATTGTTATGTCATTGCTTTTTGGATCTAGTTAGTTTATTATATGGAAATTCATGTCAAATGTCAAGAAAAATATTTTCCGAAGAAGTATTTTAAGAAGAGGGAATATTACTCCATCAGTAAGACAATTCAAACATTAAAAACAGATGTCATTATCAATCTAGATCAATTTGAGCCTACACTTTCTTATGTAAATTTAATCCTTATTACAAAACCATCAACTCATAACAACTTTACCGGTTGGACTAATGTTTGAAATAGAAAGTGGAAAAAAAATCCTCTTAGGTCTAATCCTATCCCTTAGTGACCTTGTTAGCTCTCTAATTTTTTGTTTCTATGATGTTGTGCCTATATATATTAATGTCATATTTGTAGTCTAGTATTAGGTTAGGTTAGTCATATAACATTGTATTCTTATGTGATGTTGTTTCTCTCAATTTTTTATAATCACACACAATTCTAGATGTAGTGATTAACTCTAGTTTTCTAGTTGATGTAACTTTTTTATACACTATTAATAAGGAGTAGCTAAAATATAAAAATTTCATGATGAAATCTACTAGTCAGACAATGAAAAATGAGAACATTCAATATTTAATGTATTCTCTGTAATAGTCATCATATCATGAATTTTAGTAATTATTCTTATCATTTTTTTATATTTTCTATACACACTAACTTTTCTACTTTGTTTTTAAATATATATAGACAATGCCCCCAAAATGTCGACCTCCAGAGAGTTATTTTCCAAGTACTAGCAGAAATACTCTTTTACAGGGTGATGAACTTCGAGATCAGAATATTGAAGTTGTTGATCAAGTTATTAATGATGATATGGATGGAGATAACATTAGTGATACAAATCATGAAGATGAGATACATATATTGATCCAAGACACATTTGCTCCAATGGATGAGGACAACTAGGATGATAGTCATGATGTTGATCCTCTACTCGAGAAGTCACGTCAACCTCTTTCTGAAGGATCAAAAACAAATCTTATATATTCTATATTGTTGTTGGTGAACCTAAAGGTTTTGAATGGTTTATCAAACACATGCCTCACACAGATACTAAGGTATTTAATTTGTTAATTATTTATGCCTGCATGTTCACAAATACTCAAAAGGGTCATTTATTTCCTATATTGCTATTGTTTTGTAATTTGTAAAGTATGGATGTGATATTGATGATTAATATTGTTTACATTGACTTATTGTTTTGAATTTTGTAGATTGTTAGGTGAATTTCTATCATCGACGTCAAATATTTTTCCATGCACATATCGAGAAATATATGTGATTATGAAAGAAATTGGAATGGAGTATCAAGCTATTGATGCATGTCCTAATGATCATATCATATACTATGTAAAATAGCCATTAGAAACTGAATGCCCACAATGTCAAATAAGTAGATATCAAATCGATAAAGCGTCAAATAAGGTGCCTCACAAATTTCTTTGTTATATTTCGATAATTCTATGTTTCCAACGCTTGTTCAGGTGCCAAAGTATAGCATAGTTTATGGATTTCCATGCAAAGAGAGGAAGTCGAGACAATGTTCTTCGAATTCCTGGAGATGGTTCTGCATTGAAGTACATAGAAGAAAAGTGGCCAATTTTTAAAGAAGAACCTCATAATGTTAGACCTTCGTTGGAAGTTGATGGTGTCAATCCATTTGGAGAGCTTCGTTCTACGTACTCAGTGTGGCCTGTTTTTGTTATAAACAATAACCTTCCTCCTTGGATGTCGATCAAGAGAGAGCACGCAATGTTGGAAATGATTGTTCCAGGTATTTAATTACCTTTTATTTGCTTTAAAGTATGACAACATATTTCATTTCTTTGTTTTTTGCATGGTAATTATGTCTTTTATATATAACGACATCTAGATAAGTATAATTAATCATGCAGTATGTTGAACCAATTAGGTAAGTACCAGGTTAAATATATGAATGTATATACTGAGCCTCTTATCGATGAGTTGTTGAATTTATGGGCTTGTGTCACTATTTATGACATCTCTAGACCAATAGGGGGAAAATGATTTCAATTCCATAGAATAATATCATGGACAATTCATGACGCTCCCGGGTTAACACATTTTTGTGGTATATTTTTACTTTCTTTTGTGATTTAATATATATATATATATATATATATATATATATCATGCATTATTTTAAATTTTAACTCTAATTCGCTACATTAATTCATATATCTTGTAGGTCTTCAAACAAAGGGTAAATTTGCATGCCTAGTTTGTGGTCCCGGGATAAAATATAGTCATTCAAGGAGTTTAGGAAAGGAAGTGTTTGATGAGTATAGGCACTTTCTACTTAAGAACCATAGTTATCGAACTACAGACAAAGAAAAATTCAATGGTAAAGAAGAGAATGGAAAAAAACCACGAAGAATGACACCTCACCTATGGAAGTTGGAATATATTAGAAATCGTCAAGGTATGCAAATTATTTATGTATATGGAAGTTGGAATATATGGAAATCATTAAGGTATGCAAATTATTTATATAATATATCATACATAATATTTAGTTAAATTATATATAGTATTAATTTCACTTTTTATTAATTAGTGTTAATTTTAATCCCTTGTTGATGTTTCATGAATGGCATTAAGGCACAAATGGGCTTCCATGAGGAATGAAAAGTTACCCGATGCACCAAAAGAGGGTTGCCATACCTACAAGCTAACTCACAAATAGTCTATATGTTTTGATACAATGAATATCGTGGAAGAACATACTACAATTGTTGGCGAGAATATTAGATGGAAGGGACATACCGTAATTGTTATGGTGAAAGAGAATTGGAAAGATTTGTAGTGACATCCAAGAAGCTAATCACACATTGCCAAGTTATTAATTCTAATGGTGATGGTTGTGAACAAAATAATAGTCTTCCTTTGTTAGCCGGGATGCATAATAGAGCAATATTGTAAAAGAGGTCATTCAAAAAAAAAAAAAAAAAAAAAAAAAATAATTTAACATAAAAAAAAATATCTTAAATCCAAAAAAGGATTTTGTGGGGTTAAAACACATGACCTGCATACATTCTTAAGTTAATTAGTAGGTTATAGCCATGCTCCTTATTGGTATGCATTGTTCGAAACAAATAATAATTCATTTGTTTTTTGTTATAGTATGTCTCTACCTTTATCTCTCCCATATGACTTTGACAACAACATAAACAAATTATTTATGTACTTGGAAAATACATGAGGTGTTTTCATGTTTTATATGGAAATGTATTCTTTATGTGATTTTGTAGCTGAACTTATTGGACATATTATGTTTTATCTCAGAATCTAGTGTATGCCTTGATATTATTTTATTGTGTCGACATTTGTGGTAGGTGGCTATCTTCAAAATAAATCCATAAAGAAGATATAAGGTATCGAAGAGAGAAATTCCCCCAACTAATGTGTCAAATGCAACAATATCTACCTCCAACATTTTTCAATGCACAAGAACACTACCTCATACACCAAGTCAAGAAGATTGAAATGTGTGGACCCATACAAGCATAATAATAAGTTCGATGTGGATGGTGGAGAGACACTGAAGCTTTTCATCAAGGCTTTGCTAGGACAAAGAGCACGCCTCGGTGGGTTCTAAGTATTGAGGGATATATGGTATATCAATGGTTTTATATTAATAATATCTACCTAAATTAGTAGGAAAAATATGAATGTGCCTCGCATTTGGCATCTTGACTCCATCAACAAATTTGAAGGGGAGGTCCTATTGGGGAAAGGTAAAATGAGGACTGTGAAAGGTAATTATTAGATGTTGATGTAGATTTAATATATTACACATTTATTTTTCCAATTTTATTTTACCATATTGATTTTTTATATTTTTTATTCCTTCATATTGAACTATATTAAATTATTCCTTTATTGGTAATAGCTAATTAATGATATTAAATTGTTATTTTATCATATAGTTTCTCGAGAGTGGGATGATTTGCATTTATACATTGCAAACAACATTGATTGGAGGAGCATTGGATAGAATATACTGAAGAATAATTTGGTAGGTTATCATGGGAAGGGGTGAGTAAGATGATTAAAACAATGCATCGTCATCGAGATCAATTTCCTGATATTACATCAAGGGAAATTGATTTGGCCTTTGGTTTAAAAGATAAACATGCAAGTAAATTGTTTACCCACATTTTCCTAGTTATTTCCCAATTTTTCAATGTATTTGGTTTGTTTAATTTTTGAAATATATATTTACTGAGTCCTATATGAGGTTTATTAATTGGCAATGTGTTTTTTACTTGTTTTCCATGTTGCAGTTGAAACATCACAAGGCTATGTGGTGTAATGGTCGTAAATTATGTATCAAAATGTTGGATGATAATATGAAAACCTCATATTGTGGGATAACTGCAGTGTTTAAGGTCACCAATGTTTCCTCTAGAAGTGAAAGAAATCCGGAAGAAACTGAGAATAGGTACTATGGGCATTTGGAGGATATAATTGAGTGTGATTTTAATTCCTTTAAAATAGTTTTTTTTGAGGTGAAATGGTACAGGCTACGGATGCATGAACGTGATCCTGAAAGAATTTTTATTGAGCATGATAATGGATTTACCATGGTTAATACAAGGTCATTTGAACCGGGTACAGAGCCTTATGTTCTTCCAAGTCAATGTGAGAAATTATTTTACTCAGAGGTACCTTGTAAAGCAGGTTGGTCATACATTGTTAAATATGATCCAAGAGGAAGACCAGTAAATTATAATCATGTAGCCAAGGATGAAGATAATAATGAGGAAGAAGATCATGATTGTGCAGATCAGGAGAAGGTGGTTGTATTCGATGTGTCAGACGAAGAATCTGAAGAAGTTGATCATCCAAATGTAGCAGACGGTGATCTCATTGACAATATCGATTACTATATTAGCGAAAATGATGTTGATGACGATGTTGATATGAATGGGCCTTTCACCAATATCGATTCTGAACCAAATCCTGATACAGATGTTGAGTTGGATGAAGAAGAAGATGAATGATATTTAATTGTTGAAAAGAAGGGGAATGTGTTTATATCTTTTATATGATCTTAATATGTTTTTATTTTGTATAATAGAGTATATGTTACATGTTCTTTATAATTTCAAATTAGGTATGGGGAAATTGAGAGTGATGTGAGGGGGGGGCATAATTAGAGCTTCCACCTTCATGTGGTTGCCCCTATTTAGTAGAGAATGAACTATTCTCGAAACCAAGAGGAGCTTTTCATGACTGCACCTAATCATGGACTGCTTGACCCCATTAAGGTATGATAGTAAGTGGCTTAGGATTAGAGTTAGAACACTTGAGGCCTACTTAATAATTGGGCAATGAAGTATGGCTTCAAAGAATGAGAAATCAAAGAAGTTTAATATAACAATGTATGCACCTTGTCACTCATGCTGCTCTATGTAGATTCTCCTATAGGAACTAGTAGGCCTTTCTGTCTCCACTCTATTGATATCCTATCTACCTACACAAACAACCACAAGCAGAAGAGGGAAAGATTTCATCGGAGGCATTAATATGTCTGGGGTAAGTTTCAGAGGCCTGCAAAGAGTTATCTTATAGGTTGAAAGTGAGTTTAGAAGGAAGGGAGTTTAGGTGACAGTGATTTCAAGTATCACTTCATGAAACATATTCCCCAACATGACTCTAATGAAATTTGGGTATGTAGAGGCATTTCATCAACCTATGTGGCCGCCTATGTGGTCGTATTTCATCCCCATCGGGTTAGTCAAGAAGGGTTTCTATATTCAAATATTACTCACACACCCACTCTATATATCAACCCAGCTCATCCTCATTTCATTTTAATTTTCTTGGTCGAATTTTGAAGGAAAAAACTATTAAAATACATTGTACTAGGGATAGAGTACATGATGGGCAACAATGACCTATGAATGGGGCCAATGTTGAAATTTTTTCAAAATGTTTCGGTATGCACTCAAATTTGACATGGATAGATTGTTTGTATGCCTTGACAATATGGAAGGGTTTCCAAACTCAAATATCACTCACACACCCAACAAAATCCAACCAGTTCCATAGGCACAATTGTATGTACACCATGAAAGTCATAATTCCTTACTCTTTTTGTGAAGCAATTTCCACGTGAAGGATTCATTGTCACCATCAATCAATGCTCATATTATGATCCACAACCACATTTGACCAAATATAATGTATCACCTTTAGTGGATCATACATATATATTCTATCCCTACTAGTTAGTTGGAAAAACCTCCTTCACAATTGAATTATGTGGCCACTTCCACCATTTTTTTAATATCAACTCCCATAAATAATCAACCTTTCACTCATTTTCATGACTTAGGGATATAGATTAAAACTGGAAATTTATCCCTAAGGGTAACAAATCCAATTTCACCCCCTATGTGCAAAGGTTTCGAGTCCTACTTCTTCGACCATGATATTTCCTAATGATGATAAATTATTAGAGGCCACGACATTTTTATATAGTCCTTAGGATAACCTCCATAATGGATCTCCTATTGAATTTCACCCTAGGTCTATCTACTCCACTACTATCATTTTCTTATACTCCATCCCTTTGGAAATATTGATCATTTTGATTCATGTCTACCAACAACACCTCTGACTTGAAGAAGATACTTTGGATTAAATTTCCATACTTAAGATCATTGATGTTTCCATTGAACGAGATGTTGTCAAATTATTTTGTGTTGACATGAAGCCTCTAATATGACTTTCCAAATTTTGTTTTGGGTGTAGGACCTTGCATTGAATTGTATGGTACCTATAGATCATTTTCTTAGCCATGTTTATATGAGTAAGGTATATTCTTGAACTTTCATATCGAATTGGGATAATTTCCCTCTGCATTGTTTCATTTAAACATTTTTCCACCTTAAAATTGTCCTAGAAATGTCACTATTGAACATTGGTACATTATT
Source organism: Picea sitchensis (assembly GCA_010110895.2). Taxonomy (NCBI): domain Eukaryota; kingdom Viridiplantae; phylum Streptophyta; class Pinopsida; order Pinales; family Pinaceae; genus Picea; species Picea sitchensis. The sequence goes on from SNQJ01S0219729.1 coordinate 11,501, forward strand.
CCATCTTCTTCACTTTGAAAACATCTAATGGTGGAGCCTTCCTATGATGGGTTACCCTAGAGCATTTCTTGGAAAACCATGAGAACCATACTTCATGTTACAAATGCATTTGCAATGACCATTGTTATATCATATATTGCATGTGTCATTCCATAAATCCCTAGGCATGGACCATGAAAGATAAAATTAAATGCGGTCCCCAACTATGGGGACTTGGGGCTAGTCTAAGTTTAAGTCTAAGTTGTATTCCTAGTCCTAGTTGGTCTAAGTGAATGTCTTAATCCTAATATGTAGCCTCATGCCTATAAAATAGTACATAATTGAAATCATCCTTTTCAATGTGGGCCACTTTTTAACAATATTCCATGTGGTGCATATGGGAGATATTTATATGAGCAAATTTTCCTATAACAATCCACATCTATGGTCTCATAGGAGGTGGGATTCCCTACAAATGAATTGGGTGATTTTTTTCAAATAAGGGTTGTATATGGTTGTTCACAATGCAAAGGAATAAGAAAAATCTCTTTTTGAGTAAGTGCTAAAAAATTATTTTCAAGATAAACTTCCAGATATTGATGGAAGTATATCTCCTATAGTTATTCCTAACCCCATAAGTGTTGTTGGGCATACAAGGGAAAAAACTAAATTTAATATTTTTCTTGAGCCTATGAGAAATGTGTCTATCATAGACAACCCAAGCATGTTTCCTAATATCCCATCATGAAGTGATAATTGTCTAGATACCCAAGAATCAATTGTTGGACCTATTATTAAAACTAGGCGATCTAAGGTGGTGGGTACAATAGTGAAGAGTTTGCTAAAGATAAATAAATAATAAAATATATAGCAATATTATGTTAGGGAAGACCTTTTAGATATTTCCTTACCTCCAAGTTTAGAATTTTATTAAAACACATCATTTAATCACAACCTCTTTCGTGCATGGTTCAATGTTAAACCATTTCTTACAATTGGATAACTTTCCCCCTTTTGTGGTAACAACTATGTAATTTCCCCCTCTAAAATGCTCATGTACTTGAAACCAACGCATATAAATGACATGTGAATGGGGCCAACATTGAAATAATTTCAATTTTTGCTTGTATGGATTGAAATTTTACATGGTTAGACTAGACACATGCATTGAAGGTATGGGAGGGTTTCTGGACTCAAACATGACTCACACATACAATTCGAAAATCAAACAAGAAGCCTATAGAATAATTAATGTGAATGGGGACAATGTTGAATTTGTTTTCAATTTGTGCTTGTATGGACTGAAATTTCATGACATGTTAGCACAACACACATGCATTGATGGTATGGGAGGGTTTTTGGACTTAAACATGACTCAAACAAAGAATTTGACAATCAAATATTCTTTGGTTATTCTATCAAAACCCAAAAATAAGGCGCTCCTGCTCATGTACTTGACCTTGCTTATAAGTGACATGTGAATGGGGTCAACATTGAAATTTTATTGCACCAAGATCTACCTGGTCAAAGACCATGTTTCCCCAGAACACATCTGGGGGCCCTAGAACACATATAGGGTCTTATCCACCAAGGTACAAGACCAAGGATCAACACATTCATTAAGAAAGGGTTCCTCCAGAGAATGGATCTTGCAGCTGCTATTAAAGAATATCTTAACAATGGTTTAGGGATCTTGCAGCTACTATTAGATTGTTATTAGAGAATGGAAAATGGTTGATATTTGTGATAGTTTTAACAAATTTCTTTGGGATATTAGAGAATATCTTAGGCATATACCTAAATATTAGGTATATTAGGTATATTCCTATAAAAGGCTTATATAAGTCACAAATATTAGCTCAAATGCAAATCCAAAGTGATATCTTGAAATAACTCATCACTTGTATAACCTCTATACCCTTATAATTCATAACCACTATCCTCTATAACTTAACCCCTGTAATCTCTTACCTCTAACATGCATCAATGATAATTCTTAACTCATATAACACACTCATAGGCTTGAAAACAACCCATACAATGGACTCATGTGTTGGTTGGAGCACTAGTCATTCAAGGCTCTTGAGCTCAACAATATTCAACAATATCTTGAGGCACCACTTGTTTTCCTTCCTCGACCATGGTCAAGATCCTATGATATATACTCAATGCACAAAACCTCCTAATGGAGTCCATATATTCCAACTCTAATGCTAAAAAACCCTTAGCTGATAGGGCTTATGTTATGGTAATTTGCAGGTATTGTTCATGGTGATTGATCCTAAGAAGTGATGTTTAGGGAATGAGGTCCAATTTTTTTCCTCCCAGCCTAACCATGGAATTTGAGATCAAGAAGGTCCAGTTAGGGCCTAAGACCCTTCTTTCCCCCTTAACCTGTATGTTAAGCCCTCAAGACCCATTTGATATATTGTAAAAAACCTACTCATGGCACCATTATATCCTTCTTTGGATTCTAAAGAACACCAACTACAACCCTGAGAACCATTCCTAATGGGGGTTCTGACACATTTTTATTTAGGGCATATGTTTTGGTTTAATAACGGTACTTGTATCCCTCAAATAGTCCAAAAATAATCTACAAGGGTCCTATGTTATGGCTCAAGGACTTTTCCAGCACTATACCCTGAGAAGTTGTGTGGGTTGTAGTTATTGTTCATAGAAGTTAATCCTAAGAATGTTCACTTAGGGAAAAAGTACTAATCCCTTCTTTCCCTCCCTTGACCTTGGTTAGACCTTGAGACCCATTCTTGGTTAAAAAATAACTTATTCATGGTGCCCAAATTCCACTTTCAGGTGAATGATATGTTACATAGGTCATATGTGGTGATTTGACTACTTGTCTATGGTTCTTGAGCTTCAAAAGCAAGGTTTAGAGTTGAAGACTCGTGTTTCCTTTCATCATCTATAGTCATGAACCTAAGACCCATCCATTATGATCAAGAATACCTCATAATGTCACCCATATTCAACTAGTTGGATGCCAAAGACTCCCTATAGAGGACTCGTGTCATGGTTTTTAGGCATTGTCAATGGTGGTACATGAGCTCGAGAAGGTTTAGTTAGGGCTTTATGCCATTGTTTCCAACTTGCCATGTTTATGCCTCTACACCCATTTTCAATGTAAAAAACCTAATCATGATGTCTATATCCCTCTTAAAGGCCAATTAAGTTATGTTATGCTAGTTTGAGTACTTGTTTAAGGCTCTTGATAGCAACTTTTTCACCCATCCATGGTCTTGTGTGGTGACCTGAGGACTTTTTCATGGTGCTTAAGCTAGATATGGAATAGAAATTGCATTGATTTCATCTTAGAAATTAATATTATTGATATAATGTACCATAATCAAGGCCTTAAACGACAATATAGACCCTTTAAAGTGGACCTTTGGCATACAAGTGGGATATGGGTGTGATTATGAGTTTTTGCATAGTAAGAATGGGTCTCAGATCCTTGACCATAATCAAGGGTGGAAAACAAGGGACTTACATCATAAATGGATATCTAAGGCTTATTAGCCATGAAAATGAACTCAAACCACAAAAAAGACACTTTAGAGGTAACTTTTTACCTCTAAGAAGAATGTGGGTACTAGTATAGGTTCTTATGCATAGGGGATGGGTGTCTTAAGGAGATTTCTATGGTCAAGTGGGGGGAATAAATCATGCATATCAACCATATACCATATATT
>SNQJ01S0219730.1:1705-15189 GCA_010110895.2 Picea sitchensis
TCTTCAATTCACTTTGTCATCTTCAAAAATTCATTTCTCCTCAACCATGAGGATCCACGTGATGTGCCACATACCACTGGAAACAACATGATGTATACTATCCATCCATGGGTGTTGTATCTTCATGTGAAGTTTTCTTCATTTCCAGATACCTTCATCAATCTTGCAGTCCAAAACCACTAACTAGGGTTGACATCAATGACAACAACCAATCTTCCAACAGATTGGAAAAATGTGTATGTTAGTGAACTAATGAGAAGAGAGGAGGTAGATTGGATATGAAATATATCCTTATACATAGTTGTGTTTGTTGGAACAATTTTTATCAGACCAGGGTCCTTCTCAGGTTACCAACAAAAGGTACCATGTAGTCTAGAGCGTTGGCATTTTCATCTCCTCCGATGAGAAGAAGTATCACCCAAGGTGTTACTGAGACACATATATAGGGAAGGGTAGGGAAAAGACTTAAGAGGATCCATAGATCCTTCAAGACTCATTCCTGATATTGCGCAAGAGACATGAACATATCTGAAACATACATGTGCAAGAATCGAACCTACTTACATTGTGAGCAAGAATTTAAATGTAAAACCATAAAATAGAACTCATAAGCCACAAGAAAATACTGTATGCATAAGTAAACACATAGAGACACATCATATTTGAAAATTTAGGTCCTTCTTCATATTATCTTCAGAATCTTTCTCTGATTACAGACTCAAAATTACACAGTAGTTCATTGTATAGACTCTTGGCTCTGGACTCATGTCGTAGAGTTTCGATTCTCAAACTGATAGATCCAATTTAGCATAGACTAAAGACTTGAATTCACTCAACTTACAACAATCATCAACAACTAATCTGGCTGGGTAACAACAATAATGACTAAATCAACCAATCCACCAACCAACAACCCGACCAACCCTTTTACAATTATGTTCATCCCTATATATAATTTGGGTTGTGTCTTCCTTCTCAGCTTGCACGCTTTCTTGTTTTGTTGCAACCGTTTGTTGTTTAGTTGGCGTTGCACTGACTTTCGCAACTGCTTTATGTTTCTCTTTCTCCAGGCCTTTGATGAATCTTGCACAACTCATGCTCAGTCAAAACTTGTGTGCTTCCTTATCCTAAAAATGAAGGGCCCAACAGGCTCCGACCACAATCCTTGACTCACCCTCGAGTCAAGTGCTTGGTTCTTTCACATTTTCTAGGAGCATTTGCTATGTTCCCTTGTCCTTCTTTTCTTCTTCCTTGGGCTCTTCTATTTTTGCTTCTTCTTCTTTTACCTTTTCAAATGAAGGGACCAACTATGGTACCAAATCTAAGTCTCGTTGTTTCACTCCTTGAAAGGTTCCAACTTTATCTAGCCACTTCCTGGTGAAGAGTGATGCCTCGACAACAAACTATTGTGTTATTTCCTTGCTATCCACCTTTGACTTGGACACGAGAAAAAAGCTCCACTTAGAATCTGTTGTTGCATCAACTTGATGCATTTGCATGTATACTGCCTGAATAACAGGTTAGAAGTTACACAGCTCTTTATTTGCTACAGACGGTGCCTCAAAGACGGACTTCAGCTCATTGTTCACCTGTTGAATTTGGTTGAACTTCTATTGTTGCTCCATAGGGTTCATTGTGGCTGCAAATTCTTCATTCAGCACCTGGATCTTTGTGCGCACCTCCTCCAAGACTTGGTTTAGTCGAGCAATGATGCCCATCCAATCACTGACTTCCATGAAGATTTATGTGCATTCCACTGTGTGCTTGTGTAGTGTTGCTCGGGCGTTGTTACCTTGCAATACTATCTTCTACATCTTCTCCTGCAGCTTCTAGGGTTGTTGCTCTGCCTCTTGTTGGGATTATTGTAACTGTTCTTTCAACTGCTCATCTTGAGTGGAAATTTGTGTCCATGATCCTTGTAGCAACTCAATTTGGTGTTCTGGCTCACCTGCATCACTGACCTCAGGTAATTCAGACGCAACCTTCTGAATCTCTGGCTAGGCTTCAACAAGTCTTTCCTGCACTTTTTCCAATTTGCGATGAACTTGGAGTTTGTCATGCGCTTCCTACATTCTGCATGTTTGTGCAACAAAATCTTCCTTCCTTGCAACCTCGGCAGATCTGTCGGCCTCCTGGAGCCTTTTCTCTAATTGGTCAGTTGATGCTCTAATTAGTCCAAATAATTGCGTCGTTGGCCACTGTACTAGGTCGACGAATGAAGGAGTTTCATCTCTAGGTGCTCACGTCTATAGTAGAAATCCACTGGCCATTGAATGCTCCGAGCAAGTTTCTACCTCCTCCTCTGTTGGCGGCCTTGGTGCGATCCTCAACCGTAGCTCTGAGGGAAAAAGAGTTGGAACCTATGTTCTGGCTATGCAAAGTTGCATCATTTATGCACATTGCTGAGGGTCCTGGAGAACCCGCTCCATTTATTCATGCGCAGATGTTGTGCTCGACCCAGGTGTTGATGTTGGTTCCCTCTAAGGCTCTGGTAGCTCCAACTGTCTTATTTCTTCTAATTCATGCACCGTGATTTCTTGGGCACCCTCACCCTTGGATGGTGAGGTGATTTGCTGGTTTCTTTCGGCTTCCAACTCCTCTCTAGTTCGAGCGTATTTTTCCTGGGTGTCTGGATTCAGATCATTTATCTTCATGCTTGGCTCTGATGCTTTGGGGTCTGGACCAGAAACTTATGATCTTGGTTTGGGTGACTCTCGTGTTATTTATGGGAGTTGTCTCTCCGCTATCTTTGGCTAAACGAGTTGCATCGACTCTGGGGTTGTGGTCTGATGTGGACTGGTGGTGATGGGGTTTGGTGATTAGGGTGGGGGTGGTGATGGAGGGTGCTCAGTGATGAATGTGGATGGAAATGTTTCAGGCTCCGGGTCATCCTGAATGTCAATGATAGTAGTGGCTTTGAAAACTACGTGGGTGTGGGGAGCGGGTGATGCAAGGGGTTGGGGGTTCAGAGGTTTGTTTAGCGAGACCCCGGTTCTAGGCCTCTTCACCAATGGTTCGATATTGAACACAATGCCCAAGATCTGGTTAACATCTGTGCATGATAACACGACATAGACTGGAAACTGATGGATGGTCGGTCTTTTCCACCACTCTAACTGTTTTATTTCTTCTTCCTCCTCAGAGTTTGATTGTACTGGAGCATCTGGCTTCTTTGGCTCTGGGCCTGAGCTTGATCCTTCTCCTGCTTCCTTATCTTTTTTCTTCAGCATCTCCACAGGAAACATGTAATGTATCCCCAACTTGTGCGGGATGCATTTGACTCCTGGCCATGACATGAATTCCTTGTCAAAGGCCTCCTTGTCTAGATAGAACGACAACATCCTTGTGTGGAAATCTTTCCTGCTAACATGTATTAGCCAGACAAATGTATGGTGTCAGTTCATACTGGAGGTGATATTTCTTGTATTGCAGTTGAGGACCTTTTGTGGGATACGCAGCCTCTGCGTTGCATCTATCAAACCATTATACCATTTAGCAAATGTTGCAGCATTGAAGGATGTATTCTCTGAATCTGATCTGGACTTCCATGGCTCGAACATCTTCGCCATGCGCCCCTTATCTGGTATTTTCAGCTGTCTGCCCATAGGTGGCTTCCATTTGAACATTGTGAATGCCACAAGTAGGTATCCATAAGTGAAGGTTCCTCCCTTCTTTTGCACTTCCTTGCAAGCTACTAGTAGTTCCTCCAACAAGTAACTACACCAATTGAACACTGCTCCATTGGCACAAAAGTCAGCTATTGATAATGCATATAGGGTGCATTATCCCTTGTACTATGATCTCATAAACTTGTTGGTTGTGATGTAACAACCAGTTCAGACTGTCTCAAGTAGTATTGGTTCAATTATTGTTGTGCATCCTCCCCTCTTTGTGTTAAATTTCTCATACAGGCTCAGCTCGCCTTTCTTTTTCCTATGCTTACTGGGACCCTGGAATCCTTTCGACACATCCTCTCCTTCGGAGGATAGTCCAGTAAGTTTTTGGATGTCTTCAACATGGATTGGATACCTCTTATCTAGCCATAGACTTCTGTCATGCACCCTTCTTATCAGAAATTTTGTGCACCGCGCAACCTCACTAGTGGTACCGAAGACTGGTAGGTCTCTTAGGTTCATGATGGTCGAATTGAATAAATTAATGAAGTCTGATTTTGACACAAATTGCATATCTCTGGTTCCATCTGGAGCCATCTACCAAAAGACATATGTGTGCATCTGAGGGAACAAGACTGAATCTGTGAGGTTAATGTCGAGGAGCTTAACATCCTCCACTTTCCCTTTGATATTTCCCACAACCTTGACTTGGGGGTCGCAGGGCTCGTCTGGTACTACTTCTTTAGACATGGCACTTCGTCTTGTTGTGGCTCTCAGCATTCAGACTTCTGCGGCAAGCTAAGGACTACAGATTTCACAATGGTATAGGTTGGTTTGATCTACTGAATTCGGAAATGGCTATGCTTCTTTTGGAAATGATGAATTTGTGGGCGAGTTCTCAAGGCCTTATACTTGTCTTAACAGGAAATTTTAGTAATAATTGTTGTTCATCATCACTGTATGGATGAAACGAGATCGAAGATGTCAGATGGGATAGTTTAACAGGGTAAATCCTATTGGGCGATTCTGGCATTTACTTATTTGCATGAGTGGAATAGGGATGTGGCTGATTTCAGTCCTTTCTGTTCGATGGGTGGGTATCCCAGCGTAAACTTCAATGGAATATTTGCATAACATGGTTTTATGTCTTAACAGACTTTAGACATGGTACCAAAATGGCAATAAAAGATGTAGTTAGACTAGGTTCGTGTGGCATATGTATTCAGATCATATTCAGATTCATCCTTTCTCTGATCACAAAGGTTGTCCCCATCATATTAATGACTGCCATTAATGGATTCTCTTAAGATTTGGATCCTTCACTGCTAAGTCATTAGTTCTGTATCAAACAACACTTAATTACAAAATGAACTATGTGTCAAGGCGCAACATTGCGCATATTGACTTTATTACTGAATTTACAAAAAATTCAAAAAACTCAAATCTAACTATTGTACAAGCTCTTTCAGACTAGAGGGACAGTCCCTCTTTCTCAATTTTGAGATAGGTAGGGATTCAGGCAAGTGCCATTCACCCATCCTGGTTGTAGCACACCATCCAATTGCACGATTCTGACTGCTCCTGAGGGTCGGATCTCCACAATCATGAATGGTCCCAACCAGTGCATACACATATTTCCAGGATGCTTCTGGTATCAACTATCATAGAGTAGCACCTTGTCTCCTTGCGTGAATACCTTGGTCTTAATGTGCCTGTCATGCCAAGATTTTTGTCTTTCTTTTTCAACCAACTGATGAAATTCTTCTAGAAATATGGTCTCTTCGAGTTCTTGTAGTTTTGTAAGTCTTTGCGCAATGGATTCATCTTATGTCATGCATGTGACTTATGCAATATACAAACTTGGAGTGGTGAACTTTCTAGGGACCATTGCCTCTCTCCCATAAACCAACTGGAACATTGTGTACCTGTGAATTTTCTTTTTGGTTTTCCAATAAGCCCATAGTATGGCTGGAACTCGGTCATCCCAGTCCTCCTGGTTTGCACAACAAACCTTTGTTAGTCCCCTTTCCAGGATCTAGTTGAAGGCTTCAATTATTTCGTTGGCCTATGGGTGGTATGGATTGCTCTTGTGATGTTGAATCAGAAATTATGATGTAAATGTTGCTATACTGCTTCTAATGAAATGAACTCCTTGATCGTTGGTTAGGCTCCCGGGACATCCGAACCGAGTGATGATATTCTTGAAAATTAACCTGGCAGTAGTATATGTTGAACAGTCATGTACAACTGTTGCTTCTTCCCACCAGGTAAGGTAGTCCATTGCGGTAATGATGTACCTAGCCTTTGAATGTTTGGATGTGGGGTTTATTGGTCCAATGAAGTCAACTGCCCATTTCTCAAATGCTTGTAGAGCTCTAACTAGTTGTAGTGGTAGTTTGTCTCAGCGTGATGGCTTGCCCACACATTGACAAACATCACACGATCTAGCATATACTTATGCATCCTTGAAGAGTGTTGCCCACCCAAGTCCTGTCTGTATAACTTTTTGTGTCATGGCCTTTCCTCCTACGTGGCCTCCTGCAACTCCACTATGGAATTCCCAGAGTATATCCTTCCTTTCATGATCTAGGACACATCGTCTAAGGATGTTGTCTAGTCCTAGTTTATACAATTATCCGATGATCAGCTAGTAATCTACTGCTCTAATGACCATATGGTGTTTATGGGTTGCGTAATAGGTTTCAGGCCAGGCCCCTGTACTGAGAAATACTGCTATGTCCTCCAGGTATTCCAGTATGGGCTCAATCCTGAACAAATTTGCATCTAGGAACTGATCATATACTGCTCCACCACTTTCCCCTGAATCTATCCTGGACAGGTGATCAGGTCCTACGTTGCATCTTCCTGGCTTGATGATAACTTCAAAGAAAATCTCCTGAAATAAAAACAACCATCTACAAATTCTCCCTTTCAACATAGGTTTGTCAACTAGATATTTCAATGCAGAATGATCAGTAAAGAATTTGAAATGAGACCCTAACAAATAATTTATAAATTTCTGCAAAGAATAAATCATGGCTAAACCCTCCATTTTCGTTGTTGTGTAGTTGCATTCTGCTTGCGACCACTTCCGACTCGTAAAATAGATAGGGTGATCCATAGATCCATCTCCAGGTTGCGTTAAGATGGATCCTAAGGCAATTCCTGAAGAATCTACATGGACGTGAAATTCATTCTCCCAGTTTGGGAATATCATAATCAATGTTGTGATGAGTTTCTCCTTAAGTGTCGCAAATGCTTTATCACATTCGGGAGTCCATTGGAATGTTTCACCCTTTTTCAGTAGGTTTTCCAGAGGTGCAGTAATGTTGGCATATCTTTAGATGAACCTGCAATAGTAACCTATATGTCCCAGCATGGAGTGAAACTTCTTAGCGCTCGTGGGTGGTGGCATATTCACAATGACCGCAACTTTGGCTAGATCTACCAATACTCCTTCTCGGTAGACTATATGAACCAACAAATTCCCATGTGGTACACATAAGATACACTTTCTAATATTCAATGAGATCTGCAACTCTCTACATCTGTCAAACATTAGCCTTAGTAGTGCTACATGTTCCTTGAGAAGGCTATATATTGTCCAATCATCCATATAGACTTCTATAAATTTGTGAATGAACTCTCTAAAGGATGCTATCACAATCCTAGAGAAAACTGCAGGGGCATTCTTTAATCCAAATGGCATCACGTTGTATGCAAATGATCCCCATTATGTTATGAAAGTTGTCTTCCTTTTGTCTTCTTCAACAATCCTGACTTGATGGTATCCTGGAAATCCGTCTATGAATGAGTATGCTTCCTTTCCCGCAACCTGTTCTATCACCTCATCTGTAAAGGGTGTTGGGAAGGGGTCATGTACACAGGCAGATTTGAGACTTCTGTAGTCTACACAGACTCTAATATCCTTTGTGTCTATCTTTCTTTGAATGACTGTCAGGATAACCCACTCTGCTTCTTCTACTGCAAAAATGAGACATGCTTCCAACATCTTATCTATCTCTTTCTTAACCTTCTCTTTTACTCTTGGGTTAAGATCGTATGGTCTATGTCTGATAGGATTGGATCTTGGTTTTAATTCAATCTTCATTTCTCCCATGACTCCTGTGATTCCCTTTAACTTAGAAAAAGTCTTTGGGAACAAATCCTCATATTCCCACAGTAAACTCTATATTTCCTGACTGGTTTTCTCATCCCAGTAATGTCCAACCATGGCTATCTTGGATTTCTCTACGGTCCCTATGTTGATTTTGTGCAATTTTAATGGGCGATTGTAGGAACTATCGGTCTTGTTGGGTATGGTGTTTTGGATTTCCTTGCTCCCCTCTATCTCTTTGATGGCCAGGTTTCTCAGTTCTTCTAAGTCGTCTAGGCTTTTTGAATCTTTGCTAATCTGATAGCATTCTATAGGATTCTCAGTTAAGGCCAAGTGGAGATTTGTCTAAAGTTCTCGGCTATGTTTGGCACATACCACTAAGTTTGATTTCTGATTAGCATTATCTGTAAAAATAAATTCTTTAATATTTTGCAAGGCTACTTCAAGCTCAGGGTATTTACTTGCGAATGAGAAGTCCTTGCAAAAATGATTTGCCAATGTTTTCTAGTCACGGGTTTGTCTTATGGTTTCCTCATGTATAAACCAGGCTTTCGGGATTAGACCTAGAGAGTGGGGAAATACCTGAACCCAGAAGTGAGAGGGTATCCTCACAACCTACCACTATGTTGCACACTGTTCAATGTGTATTCTAGGATCATATTCTCTACTAAATAGTTGTGCAACTTGGAGATCCATCTGCATTGTTGATTCCAACTGCTCCTTATTCTAGAACCTGTACTTGATAGCTTGCTTCACCTTGTCCCAAGTTCTGAGTACAACTTTATGATTGGCCCACCATTTGGTGGGGTTGTTCTGAAAGGATACATCTAGTACCAAGATTTTTTTATCTTCTCTTACATTTTCCTCCATCTTCCGCAAAAAACTGTTGAGATATGAGGTGCCATCATATACTGGGTGTTCTCTAACTTCGGTCCCAACCCATCTGGTCACTTTGATAGTTGTGCATCTTCTTGAGAATATTTCATGCGACCCTTGTTGCCAACTGTCAAAATCCAATTCTGAATCTTCATCTACTGACTGTATACTTCTCCAACTTATTGACCCATCGGCGGTAGGGTTTATATAATCATTTCTTGTCCCAACTATTACAGTGTAAAACTGGTCCAAGTCTTCTCCCTCCATATTATTGTCTGTTGGTTCTATATACCTGGGTCCTACATATGGATCCAAAGGTTGAAATACCTTGATTCCCTCAGCCTCGAAGGTCATGGTGTCTTTCTTTAAGTTTATTACTACATAATTATCATAGGCCCAATCAATTCCAAGTAGTGTAGGGTAGGGGTCCTTATCTCCCATGATCTCAATGAATTCAAATTCAACCACTGTTTTCACTCCTGCTACATATATTTCCATGTTCTCTAGTATTCCTATGGGGAAGATACAGTATTGGTTTTCCATTGTTAACTGAATTGGGGAATATATCACCCTAGGTTTTCCTAAGGCTTCCCAGGTCTTCTTAGGCAGAATGTTCACATCTGACCCTAGGTCCAACATGACATCCTTAATTTCAAATTCATCTAACTGGAATATTAATCTCAATTCCTTGTCGGTTCGTACTTTGCTTCGCTGCACTCTCTGAGTACTTTTCTCAGGAATATTGGCCCTTATCCTTGCTTCTAGGGGTTATTTGTTCCCTAAAACTAGGTATAGCGCATTGTGCAAATTTTCTATTAGTTGATCATTCCCCAGAATGTCAAAGAATAATTGAAACCAAAGGTCAACTATGTTTTGAGGTTGCTCAGTCTGTCTTGGTATGACTACAGGGTTTTTGGGTGCAAGGGGTGAAGCAGGGACTTGTTCCATCTTAGGGTAAACAATCATCTAAGGGGGGTTCTCTCGTATTTCAGGACTAGGAATATTCTGAAATACTTCTATGGCATCTTTAAAGAACAACTTTTGTTTTAGGGGGTCATACCTGTCTCCCTTAGGTGTTGCTTTCTGGATATGAGGTAGAGTATCAGCATCAGCTCTTGTCTTCGCTCCTCCTTAAGCAACAGTATTAAGGTTGGGAAATTGTCCCTTACTAACCCTCTTGATTTCTGAACTGGTGAGGTTAGTTTCTCGTTGTCGTACTCTATCTTTCCACTTTGTAATTAATTCTGGGTAGTCTTCAATTGTGTGCCCATTGGTTCTACAGTGAGAGCACCATGACCGCCTTGGATGAGGACAGTCTCTAGCCAAGTGACCTTTCTCATCACAGTTATAACATCTGTTTGGTCCTCTTCCCCCGGTTCTTCCTCCTTTAAAGTCTCCTTTGGATCCAACTCCTCGACCTCTTCCTGGTCCCTGAGGGTTTTCGTTCACCCTGAATTTTGTTCAGTCTAACCTGTCTGCAAGTGCATCCAAAACTATACATTGATTGGTAGTATGTGTGGTAGATGCGCAAAACTCACAATGTACGAATTTTTGCACCGTTGAATATTTCAGCATAATGGGGCACTATCTTGGCCCATGCCCATGGATTCAATAGATATCACAATACTCTATTGTCAGTGCTGCTTGGCCTCCTAGAAAAGCATGATACAGGGTGGGGTTATGGAATGGTAAGTTTGTCGACACTTGCGCAACTCCTCTCATGGGTCCTGGTGGGGCTACCATTGGATTCTAAGGAGGTCCCATTCCCCTCATTCATGGACATTCGTTCGCCAAATAACCTTCCGTATAACATCCAGTGCACCAAATCTGTGGTCGTCCTGGTCTGGGTATCGTCAGCTCCTGAATATTTTTTGTAAGTGTCGATATTTTCCCTTGTAGTTGTGGAAAATTCGCATCTACTGGGGGTCTGGTCACTCTTAGGCTCCCAGGGTATCCCATTATGGCTTCAATATTCATCGATTGTTCTAAGGCATCTGTTAACATGGCTATCCATTATTGTGTTAGCAGAATCTGAGTCAGAGGCAACAACCCCTAAATGCACCACTTCCTTTGATGTTCTTCATGGATTGGATGTGCCAACCTCCCTATGGCATCTTTAAACTTCTGGATTTAATCCCAGGCTGATTCACCTTCCCGTTGTTGGATCTTGCGCAACTCAAATGGAGCCTGTTGTTTTGACTGAGGTAGTTTGAACTCTGCTATGAACCTCATCTGTACCTGGCCAAGTGTGAACGCTTGACCTTGCATCCCTAGCACTCCCCACTTAATGATATTCATGTACCACTTGAGAGCGAGACCTCTCAAGGTAATCTAGAACTCGACTAGCTTATTCGCATCCGGAGTCCCTCTGGATCTCCAAATTTCTTCGCATAGGAACCAATGTTGCTCAACACCTTCATCTCCCTTACCCCAAAATTTTGGGTATCGAGCAATCGAACCTCCCACATGACCAACCATTGTTGATTTTGTTGTTCCTGTCAATATGAACCCTAACTATCCTTCTTACGATCTACCAGGGGATCCCAATACCCTCCCTGTGCTCGTACTTCCTGGTTGTGTCTGACTAATTAATTATACTGGAACAAAACTAGCATGAGAAGGTAGTATCAAACTTACTGCTTGTATAGAAGACACTTGGGGTATGGCTGATTTGGGGTTGGCGCCACTGGCTTCAAGGCGGTTTTATTTGATCTGGGGTGTCTCATTTTCTTCCACTGGGACGATCTCTTCAGCTAGATTCCCGATCTCTCATGCTATTGGGGCTTAATCTTCTATTCCTTTTCCAAGATTCATGTCAGATTCTTCCTCTCTTATGTATGCACCTTCTCCTTATTGTCCCACCTCCTGGGGACTTCTTTCTCTCTGTGCTTCTCTCTCATTCAATATTTGACTGGCTAGTCGTTCATGTCTTTTATCTTCTGTAATTCTTCCATCTGTCTCTCCTTTGCTTCTCTTGATCCGCTTTCTCTCCTCAACCTTTCACACTATCTTGTTGCTTTCTTGATCTTGTCGCGCCACCACTTCTCAACTATGGTGGCTCTCTTCAAGGCTCGCTCATCTCTTTGGTCCATTTCTTGTTGTTTCCCCCCCATTTGTCAAAGACCCCTTCCCCTTTCTCATGCCATGACTCCCACCCTGCCTCACCCTACCCCAAGAGAGGGTGTTTACGCTACCATCTCAGTTGGGGACATAATCAACATCCCTTCCTCCACCAAGAAAACCTTAATCCATAGGGGGATTTCTCTCAATAGTCTTCCCCTTGCGTCTTTCTTGAAAACTGCCTCTTCCCGTGAGAAGGACTAGTGATTCTCGAGTACAAATTCAATGATATAACCTTCTAATGTGGTGCTAACCCAAAAATCAACTGCTTGCACAACTGGACAATCCAACCTCTGAAGTGATGCTAGATTTTCGGTATCCCACACACAGATCTTCTTGGCCCATCCCTAGAACTCTGGAGCTTCTTGGAGTCTCTTTATCTAGTGAAAAAATTCTTACGGGAATTTAACCCAAAAAATCGCGTACTGGTCGCTCGATCTTTCTAAGTAAAAGATTTCTTCACGAGTGTTTTCCACTAATTTTCTCCTTAGTTCAACTTCTTTTCGTATGAAGTCGTCACAATTCCTTTCCCACCATTGATCAATACCATATCTATGGATTGACGGAAGCATTCTCCCTACCGGTTCCCTTTTAACACATGTCTCGAAAATGGAACCATTTTGTTGGGGCACAGACCACGATCCTTCTCAGGTTACCAATAAAAGGTATCCTGTAGTCTAGAGCGTTGACATTTTCATCTCCTACGAAGAGAAGAAGTCTCACCCGAAGCGTTGTTGAGAAAGATAGATAGGGAAGGGTAGGGAAAAAACTTAAGAGGATCCATAGAGCCTTCAGGACTCATTCCTGATCTTGCGCAAGATACATGAACAGATCTGAAACATACATGTGCAAGAATCAAACCTACTTACACTGCGAGCAATCATTTAAACGTAGAAACATCAAATAGAGCTCATAATCCATAAGGAAATATTGTATGCATAAGTAAACACACAGAGACACATCATATTTGAAAATTTAGGTCCTTCATCATATTATCTTCAGAATCTTTCTCTGATTACAGACTCAGAATTACACAGTAGTGCGCTATACAAACTCTTGGCTCTGGACTCATGTCGCATAGTTCTGATTCTTAAACTGATAGATCCAATTCATTACAGACTCAAGACTTGACTTCACTCGACTTACAACAATAATCAACAACTAATCCAATTGGGTAACAACAACAATAATGACTAAATCAACCAATCCACCAACCAACAACCCGACCAACCCTTTTACAATTATGTTCATCCCTATATATAAGCTGGGTTGTGTCTTCCTTCTCAGCCTGCAAACTTTCTTTTTCTGTTGCAACCGTTTGTTGTTTAGTTGGCGTTGCCCTGACTTTCGCAACTGCTTTATGTTGCTCTTTCTCTAGGCCTCTGATGAATCTTGCACAACTCGTGCTCAGTCAAAACTTGCGCGATTCCTTATCCCAAAAATGAAGGGCCCAACAGTGTTTGTGCTAAGTTTTAGCATACAATAATTTGATAATGATGTTGATGTAAAAAAATTAATAAGATAATGATGTTGGTGTAAAAATGATATATGGAAGTGAGAATGTAAAGTGTGGTTTTTTTTCCCTTTCTTTTTAATCACGTCTATATATATACGGTTTTAGAGGTATTCATGATATTGTTGGTAAAAAGTATTTTATTTATTTAGTATTTTATTTATCTTCTTAAAGTTTGATGGGTCTTTGATAAGTTATGATTTAATTGTTTTTATTGAAATCATAAAAAAGTTGGAAGTAAGAG
>SNQJ01S0219731.1:0-15189 GCA_010110895.2 Picea sitchensis
AACTGGTCTCTATAAAGTAGACTAAGATTTTTCAGTGAAAGAAAAGTGAAAAATTGTTAATAGCTCAAAATACTGATTCACCCCCCCCTCTCAGTATTTTTCAACACTCTCTCTCTCTCTCTCTCTCACACACACACACACACACACATTCTCATAATATGTCTCCCTCCATATCTCTCTCGACCTATCTCTATCCCTCTCACATTCTCACACACACTCTTTCTACCATCCCTCTATGTCTTCCTCTTTCTCCCTCTCACATTCTCACACACACTCTCTCTCTACCCTCCCTCTTTGTCTTCCTCTCTCTCCCTCTCACACTCACATATTCTCTCATATATAATTTGTGAGTATTAATTTAACTTCATTTACATTAATAATGTTCTCAAAAGTTTCTCATCAAATAAATCATAGTGCAATGTTACCTACATTAAACCATGGCCTAGACCTAGGCCATGACCTAGAGTACCTACACCTAAACCATGATGTATGCACAAAGGGAGAGAGACAACAAGAGTTGTCTTTTTTTAATTTTTAACGACACTGTCAGCATGTGCTTCGGTCTTCCCTTCCACATGTAATATGTATATCAGATTCATTCCATCCATGACCTATACCTGTACCATGACCTACACCTACACCTACACCATGACCTAGACAATGGAAATACTATTTCTTTGTCTCCCATTCACTCTCTCCCCCTGCTCCTATGTATCGATCCCACCTCTCTCTCTCTCTCTCTCTCTCTCTCTCTCTCTCTCTCTCATTTTGATGATCTCTCGCATACTCACTCAATATATCCCCTCTTCTCCCTCTTTATCTTTCTTTGTCCCCCAAGTACTTTGCCTATCTCCCTGACAACAACCATATACATAAGTTCAAATTAAAAATCTATAAAATAATAATAAGATTATTTTTTAATTTCAAATATAACGTTTTGATATATAAATTTCAAAGTGTTAAATATGACAATATAATTTTTTTGATAAAATCACAAAATCAAATTTATTAATTATTACAAATTGTAATGTTTTCCAAAGTACAACCTACTAATTATAAATCATAATGATTTTGCAACTACTACAACTTTAGTAGCATAATTATTAACTAATTAAACCATCATCTGGGTTTAATGACGATATTCATAATTTGATTGATTGATACAACCATCAATTGGAGCTAATTATGTCATAATTCACACATGAAGAATGTCAACTTGTACTTTGGAAATCCAATGAAGGATTAAGGTTAATTTAAGGGTCATTTCATTGATATTTTGTATTCAAAATATAATAATATATTGGGTATTGTGAATCTTGACGATTACACATGTCTAATGGTCACAAAAGGCTCAAATTACCGGAGAAAGGAGAATAATTCGAAGACTGGGAATACTTCTACAACTATTGCTAGTGTTACAAATTATGCAGTTGTTGTTCCTGCAACACTGGTTATTTCAAAAAGGTATGTAGATACATTTCCTGAAGTTCCTACTCGTTTAGTTAAGCTTTCTCCTAAAGCAAGGGATTAAAATTTTAAAGCTCATGCAAGGAATGAACAACCCACGATGGACTTTCAACTCATGGTTGAGAACAAACGAAACATAATTATGAATGATTTAATGGGGATTAAACATGATCTTCATGTTCTAAAATGTCCCATATGCCAAGGTAAGGAGAATAATGGAGTTGGAGGCATTAGTTCATCTTCATTTGGGAATAATGTCTACATAATTAGCCAAGATGAGGAAATGGGTGATGCCTAAATAGACTTAGATAATTATATATTAGTCATTTTAAGTTTAAGTATTGTGTATGAGGATGTGATTTAGACATATTTTGTAATTTTGATCATTCTAGGTTTTTAGCCTAATACTTTATATATCTCATGTTTAATATAAATGACTTATGTTATTCCTCTAATGACTCATGTCCTATTTTACCAATGTGTCTTATGTTTATCTAAAGGATAATTACAAGAAATATTCATCTGAAAGATATGTTAGCAAGATTTTTTTTTTTATAATTTATTGGTTTCAATGTACTTAAGCCAATGTCGAATTTGATATTTCCACTCATATATATTTTATATGTACTATGCTCAATTTTTTAAGGAATTTTAAATTCTGTTGATAAAAACGAATTTGTAATAAGGGTTTTTTTTGTAGAAAAGAGTCTTTTATGATTGAAAATGAAACACTGACCCTGGTTTCCCTCATAACCCACCATCCTATCATTCTTCATAATGTTGAGAATATTTATGCATACAAATCATCCTTTTTGGAGTGTAAATGCATTACTAAATAGGTTATAAATATTGGAATGATCAGATGTTGAGGGTTGTTGAGGAATCAATATGTTCTAAGAGATTTATTGTAGTGGTCAATGCTACATTCATTGCTTTGATCCAACATTTTTTTTAAGAGGAATTTCACCAATGTGGCTACATTTTATTTGTTTTAAACAAATCTAGGCTACAAATTTTCATATTTTCATTTAAAACAAAAAAACTTGTAGCATAATATATTGTTATAGTTATGCATACACTTATTTTTTCACTTACATATAAAAAATTTCCATGAACATATAATAGGTTTCTTAAAAAAAAATCCAAATTAATGATTATGCATCCCAAATTTTTCAGGAATATTCAATACATGTGGATGAATAGTTAATGACAACTACTCTTGGGAAAACCATGAATTTTCAATTTAATCCTTGTAAGTTTATGTAGGAAAATAAAATGTTTTAATAATTTACTTATATTTTTTTTACTTCTTTCAACATCAAGGTGGTATACCATGTTGTATATTAGCATGTAGAATTTTTTCCATGTATTTCAAAAGATATTTTCCATTTCCATTTATTCTTCTTGTAAGTTGTTGTTAATTATTGTCAAATATGTACATGTGACACTAATGGAATTGTGTTGTTGCCAAATTTTAGAGATAGTAACAAGAATTCAATTGGTTATCATCTAAGATATATATATATATGTGTGTGTGTGTTTTGATCACCAAATAGTTTGATCAATTATGAATTATGTGTTTTGAAAGAAGAAACATTGTTTTGATCTCTAAGTCTGATCACCTTACCTATTTTCAATCTAACTTCTATTTTTAATAGTGACTAAAGGTGTTATTAGAGCCTTGTTGGATGTATAATAAAGTGGGTCAAAATTGGCACTAGAGTGTGCATTTTACTCTTAGGTCCATGTTGGTCCTTGACCAAGTTTTGGAGTTCCTTGGTTGGGTTTGACCTATTTTGGGACCTCGAAAGGATGTCAAAGGTGGAGCACAACTCGAAGCAGAGATCATGGGATCTCGGCCCCTTTTAGGGCAGTTTTGGCATTAGGTCTTATGTAACAGGTATGGGGATCTCAGCCCATGGGTTTACCCATGTTTAGGACCTTTTGTAATAAATAAATAGAAAGATAGGCAATGTAAGTAGGTGGTGCGATGTGATGCTAGGTACTAAGGGAAAGTGAAGGCCAATGTGCTAAGTGAAAGTGATAGTTGTACATGATTTGTGCATACTGTGTGAGACTTGCAGGGCTAAGTGCAAGTGACTTTAAGAGATGGTGTAAAGGCTTTGTGCTGTAACCTAGTTCGGGGAAGGAGGATCTGGCGAGGTGCATGCAAATCTCCTATCCTATGTGGAGTATGACTTTATGGATCTATGCATGTAGATGATTGACAGAATATAAGAAAGACGATGAAGAGTTAGTGGACATAGCCCCAGGCTGGGGGTGAACCATGTATATCTTGTGTTGTGGTTGATTTATGCATCATGGTTGTTTTATGGTTCATATGATTAATGCTTAGTACAATGATGTATGATTAAATGAATACAATAGCTTAGTGCCTAATGATTTGAATAAGATGTTAGATATGATCTATGTTGATGTGTTTAGTGCTTGAATGTGTTGAATCGTGTTGAATACCGCGCTGCACTATAATTACGGTTTATTTGCGTTGTAGACAAAGGTTAAGTACTAATGAATGATGATTGTTAAGTTCTTTGTTAGAGTATTGTAATCACAGATCTGTGTCCCATCTAAGGTTGTAGACACTAGAGTCCTGCAACCACCCTTGCCTCTATCTCAGGTGAGACTTCATCTTCTTCGTAGGTGTTGCCAAAAGGGTCGGTAGTTAGGGTTTTGTTGGTGCACTATTGAAGCGTTGAACCCTGGTGTTATCACTAAAATTTCATTTGAAAATGGTTACAGGAATCCAACATCTCCAAACACCTATTAGTTTATCCATGGCCCAAAAAATGCATTTCCAAAGGTCCCAAAACTATACAACCAATTATAAAATCAGTATGCGCTCATAATACACATGAAGCGTGTTCACATGCGCCAGTCGAAAATACCAGAAAAGTGCACATGCGCCCAATGCACAACTGTGGACGCAAAAAACTGCGCACACCTCAGAACGGTGCATTTATGATTTTGGTCGGCCTCCCACCCACTTTTGGTTCAACTCCCAAGTTGATTTGACCCTCAAATCCGAACTGAATCCGAGTGGGGGGCTGGTCAAAGACCTAGAGGTGCCCTAAATGGTCCTTGTTCACACTAAAAACTGGTTGAATAATGCCTCAAAGCTTTGCTATAAAAAGAGGCCATGGTGCAATATATTTCCAAGAATACATTTGTATTGCTATGTTGCCTCTATTGTCCTACAAGAAACATCTTTCCTCATTGGAGCATATAAGCATCATTTCATGGATCTATTCACATCACCTCTTGAGTGAATGAGCTTTGGATTTCTTCACCATTTCCTTCTAGTTTTCTATTTGTAAGAAGAGCTCAATCACTGGGGGTTCAAGAGCCCTCCCTTGGAGGAAGAGGGCCATAAGTCTCCCTTTCTCTTTGGTGTTTTCCCACTAATACAATCTATCCATTGGTGGAATGAATGTTGTTTGTTTTTTATTCTAATATCCTTATGCACTCTAGTTTAGTTTCTTTTATTGTTTTTAGTTTAGTTGTCTGTTTATTTCTTATGCTTGATGTTTCTAACTCTTGCAATCACTTATGTCCTATCTAGCTAACCCAACTGGACTTGTAGGTGTCCTTCTTTTGCTCATCTGGGTGACGAAAAGGATACAACAGATTGACAACTCCGTTGGGGATAGGTATCAATTTCCTCCCCATTTGGGTTGTTTGAGCACTTCTTTTTGGTTTATTTAACTTGAAGAAACCATAACTGACCCAAGCCTGCCTGCAAAAAGATAAATTTGGAGGTGAGCTAAGAGAATTTCATCCGAAATTTTATTCCCGACCGTGTAACAGAAAGTGCGTGGGTTTTTTAACCCATAGGCACGTCTTCCGAGCACGTGTGCCAAACTCACTGTGTTTTTCAATGCCTTCTACGCACCTGTGCCAACACGTCATTTCCAGTTTGCACATTGGCACCACATGTGCCTCCTTCTACTCTGCGACTAGCACATCTGTTCAGAAATTCAAACATTATGCCTCCTCCATTGGCCTACCACGTCAGTTATGTCGACGGAGCTAGCCGATGGAGATAGAATCTCGCTTCGGTCACTTGGGCCCTTTATACCCCCTCACATGAACTACTCCACTCTAGCGGCATATGTTTGGGCTCAACAACCAATAACCAAACTAAATACACAACTGTCATTGGTATCCTTGCTGAAGTCAATCACCGCCATATTCATCACCTTAGCATCTTACTCGATTCCCAGCTCGTGGTCCTCCAGCTCAATAATGTGTACCATGTCCGCAATCCTTGCCTCTTCTGCAAATACCTTCAAGTTAGAATTTTATCTCGACATTTTGATTCAATCATATTTACACATATTCCATGACAATTCAATCAAATAGCAGATAATATGGATAACCTAGTGTTGGATTGGCATTTATCACATCAAGATACCATTACACATACATAAATCATCAAAGAGTTTGTCACAACATATAAATTAGACATCATAAAAAGAATTAAAAATCATCATCACATGTGAACATCATATATATTCAAAATGTATCTCCATATATATATATATATATATATCATTCAATATGCCATCAATGTTTACACAAAATAGTACAACATGTTCAATAGCCATAGGAAGATGAACCATCTCACCCCTATAAGTACAAAATCGGTGTCACAACACCATATACAAAATGGGCTTGCAAGCTTCTATAAATACAACAATACATATACTAGAGGCACTCATGGCACCTCTAGGGCCCCACCACCTGGTCCTCTCTTTGGAGGAGGTGCCCCACCAGCTAGGAGTCCCTCAGGTCTTGGGGGTAGCCGCCCAGTCATAGACGCCCCTGCTACAACTGCTCTATGGATCAGGGTCTGCAACTCTGCCAGAAGGCCCACACACTGCTCCAAGAGTCCCTCATCCTAGATCCATGTCCACATGCCCTTAGGCACTCCCTGTAGTACTGCCTCCAATCGATGACAAAAATCCTCAAACTCTCCCCCGGCCCCCGCCAGAGGAGCATGTGGAGGCCCTACACCAGGGTCATCAAATTGACGTCTCTGAAATTCTCTCTCATCATCATCCAACCTTGCACCAACCTTGTCCTGCCGCCATATATTCCCTGCCCATGGCTCCCCCCGTGGTGGTCTCATGGGCCCCTAATGAGCCGACGCTCTGACCATCTCAACCTCTCACCTGAAAGGTCCCACATCTACACACACAACACACAAATAATAGCATCAACATCCATCCATACATAAAGCATATGCTATACTATCTAAAAATCAAACCATAAAGTAAATCAACATACCTCTATGGTTGAACACCTATCCACAGGGTAGCACCATATCTGGGTCCTCCCGAAAGTCCACCCCACTATACAGGTATCAGAGTATGATCTATGGAATTTGATTCCACACCCGTGAAACCTCAACCGTAAATTAATGGCCACCCTCCCCACCCCCATGCCGAACCAAAATCGTCGTCCACCATAAGTCACGGCTCTTGCACACCTGATGCATCCAACAAAACTCTCAGGTGCAACATAGGCAGCCTCTCCAAAAACCAAGCCACCAAAATCAACCCAAAGGGAAAATCCCCTAAGTCTGCAACTCAACACCTATTGAGATTCCCCACCATCTTGGCATGTAGCATCAACCCCTAGGAAAAGTGCTCACCACTTAGTTCCCTCTACATGATCCTCTGCTGACCACCACTGATCCGCTGAGTAGCAAGAGATCCATACACCCTCACAATCATCGATGCAATGCAATGATGCACAAAGGAATCCATCACCCCAATCCTCACCACGGAGCTGGACATGAAGTCCTCTCCCGAACAATAGGTCTAGGCCAAGACAACCAACTGTCCATCCCCGGGTAAAACGAGCTTAGTTGGTAGCTGGGTTCCTTGAAAAGGGAGTCCAATAAAAAAATACACATCCTCTATCACAAAGAATGCGAGATTCTCACCTCGCACAATGAAGCACTGTAGATTAGGGATCCACATCAAAATCAGGAACTACAGCAAGTACTCTTGTTCCCACACCAGTGAACACTCAAAACACTTTAGCAACCCACAGGCTTCTAAAGGGTCCTGTACAATCAACTCCTCATATCTCATCGCCTCTCTCATGTGCGCCCAATCCCTCTCCCTCGAGTGGACTGGCATAGTCAACCCATCACTTTCATCCACATATACAGTACTTGATCAACCATCACAACCCATAAAAACACCAAAATATCCAAAAAACATAAGTTTTTACACCCCTCATCTTTGCCTCAAGGGCGTGACTTTTTTCCCCACAGGCGCACACATATGCGTGCCTATTCATCCCACAGTTGCACATGCATGCACAACTATCAGTGATACAGAGGTGGATGCATGCACCAGTTCCACACACACAGATGTGCATCCCAACCTGCTTGTTCGCTACACAGTTGCGCACACATGCACAAGTGTCCGGAACACAGTCGTGCATGCTTGCGCAACTGTGCTTCGAACAGGCGTGCACCCAATGCATGCCTTTTTTCCCCATTCTGGTGCCCCTGTGCGCGGCTATCCCAATTACAGTCATGCACTCATGCGCATGAATCATTTGATCGCTCGCGCACTTGGGGGGGGGGCACCTTCACAAAATCCCCCTGTATGGCCATCCATACAGCCCTGCCCAAAAATGAAATCCTAATTACTATGCAAGAGGATATGACCACTAACATAGCACTCACTTATCCTAGGTCGGCTAGCTCAATCTTCTAGAATCTCCAAATCTCCTCTAAAAACCTCTCGTCCACTCACTAAGACAGAAGGTACAAACGAGGTGGCATTGTGGGCCCTACAACTATATATAGTCCCTCTTTCCAAACTTCCATGCTCAATTACAGGAGCTCTAGTTGTCCATTTTTCGATCCATCTTCATCCACAGGATCAAGATCCCATCCCCTACACAATCACATCCCCCGGGTCACCATCCATCCTTGGCCTTAGAGGACGCATTTTTCTCACATCGTGCCCAAGTATGCCTGCTTATATTCACAAGTTATTGAATTACTATTATAGGTTCTTTATCTTCAGATATTGTTCACGTCGGGTATTTGATTTTCATATGTGTAGGTACTTGGTCATCATGCATCAATGCTACCCCTTTAGGTATATCATCGACACTGGCATGCAATCATTCCCTCTGAATATCAATTGCATCTCCTAGTCACACCTGTCGATCTTTGCCTCTAGGGTCCCCCCATCTGGCTCTGCAGTACTCACACCTCCGCTGCATTTTGAGTACTATTAACCGGTAGTACTCTCTCCCACATGAGATGTCCCAATTATAGTCCCCTCTGGCACTTTGACACTCATGCTTTTTTCACCCCTAGGGCTGGGAGTCCCATTAGTCTTCACATTCCCGAGAATTAGTCGCATGATCCTTCTCTTCATTTTTCTAACTTCCCCACAACGGAATCCTGGGTAATCTCATTATGGTTCCCATTTGACTGCGCCTCCGCAGTATCATTAACCCTCCATTTCATCCACCCTCAGTTTTCCCATTTGCCAATTTTCCTCCATTCATTTCCCTAATACAAAAAACCACCTATGGGGCCCCCATCCTCCACCTAGTTTCCAAGCAACTTGCACCCTCACCGACCAAGCCATCTTGCACTAGGGAAACCATTTCCGTATCTACATAGTTATCCCAAATTATTCTTTATTCCTTTGGTAATTGTACAAAACCTTTGTTTCCCGCATTTACACAGTATTCTATTGTCGCCTTTAGCGACCTTCCTTTTCTGTCAAAGCAACCCCTGTCACCCTTGGTTGGGGAATTTTTTACCTCCTACCCTTGTTGACATCATCCATAAACCCCGAGTATCTTGCAGTCCATACACATGCACAATTTACCCAAGCCTAGTCCTCCCCCTGATGCTAGATTCAATTTCACAGGTTGTTGCCACTCATATTTTACATATATCACCAACCAAGGGAAATATTGAGTCTCACCACTTCTTGAGTTCATCCATGTTCCTCATTAGTTCCTGATCTTCTCTAGTAGATATCATGAATTCCTTTGCTTCGTGGAGTCGCATCTCCCTTTTTGTCTACATCAACACAGTTCCCAGAAGGATGATAGTATCTTGACTCTCATTACCTCCATAATGAGGAGTCTCAGACGACATAGAGAGAATCATCATTTCTCTCTGTTGTCTTTGACCCCCATGACATTCAACTTCAACACTTTCTCATATTGCAGTGGGTCTTACTTTGCGACTATTGCAGTTGTTTTTATATTTTCCAAAGACCTCTGAAAATTGTTGGGCCATAAATTCTTGCAACTCTTCGACACTTCTCATAAGTGTCATCGCCTCTTTTCTGAGTTTTTTCACCATCATAATTTTCCTCTACCATTTTCAACTCATCCCCAAAGGTGCTGCAGTCATCTACACTAGCACACAGTTTTAGTTACTCTCTTATACATTTTTTGAGTTACATGACATGAGCATGGGGCATGCCCACCTCGTTTGTACACAGTTTTATTTTTCCACATCTTGTTAAGGGTTTGGGTCCTACATGTTTCCCTCTCCCTCCAATGGGTCTATATTTCAACTCCCCTCAACACCCTTTCTTACAAAAAGTACTCTCAGTAGAAGAAACATTGATATATTTCGGCTATACGTATTCTCCTAACCTCATACATCAGGGGGCATCTATTATCACTGAAATTTCATCCGCAAATTCTTACAGGAATCCAACATCTCCAAACACCTATTAGTTCATCCATGGCCCAAAAATGAATTTCGAAAGGGCCTAAAACTATACAACCAGTTATAAAATCAGCATGCGCTCAGAATACATGAGAAACACGTGCACATGCGCCAGTCGAAAACGCTGTAAAAGTGCACATGCGCCCGATGTGCGACTGTGGACGCAAAAAAATGCGCACACCTCAGAACGACACACTTATGATTTTTGTCGGCCTCCCACCCACTTCTGGTTCGGCTCCCAAGTTGATTTTACCCTCAAATCTGAACTGAATCCGAGTGGGGGCCTAGTCAAAGACCTATAGGTGCCCTAAATGTCTCCTTGTTCACACTAAAAACTAGTTGAATAATGCCTCAAAGATTTTCTATAAAAAGAGGCCATGGGTGCACTATATTTCCAAGAATCTATTTGTATTGTTATGTTGCCTCTATTCTGCTACAAGGAACCTCTTTCCTCATTGGAGCATATAAGCATCATTTCATGGAGCTATTCACATCACCTCTTGAGTGAATGAGATTTGGATTTCTTCACCATTTCCTTCTAGTTTTCTATTTGTAAGAAGAGATCAATCATTGGGGTTTCAAGAGCCCTCCCTTGGAGGAAGAGGGGACCCATAAGTCTCCCTTTATCTTTGGTGTTTTCCCACTAATACAATCTATCCATTGGTGGCATGATTTTTTTTTTATTATTATTTTAATATCCTTATGCACTCTAGTTTAGTTTCTTTTATTGTTTTTAGTTTAGTTGTTTGTTTATTTCTTATGCTTGATGTTTCTAACTCTTTCATTCAATTCTTTCCTTTCTAGCTAACCCAACTGGACTTGTAAGTTTCCTTCTTTTTCTCATCTAGGTGACAAAAATGATACAACACCAGGGTCCACCCCTGTTCCAACAAATGGTTCCGTTGTCGGGAACTGAAACTGTGATTGCTGGGAACTATGGAAAAGAAAGAAAGATTTGTGTGTAGATTTGTTGCTTTAGTGCACAATATTCTACTTGCCTTATGGAAGCTCTATGCTAAGAAAAGAATTGTGATCTGAAGAAAAGAGGTAATATCTAAAATCTTTGTGCTCTGATAAAGGTAAAGTGAATTTTTTTGATTAAAGAGGTAAGATCTGAAAGCTTTGTGACATGTTAAAGTTAAGATAAGTGGAATTTTTTTCTTCAAAAGTATGGATCTAGGTATGTTTGATAAATTTGGACCTAGTCTGAAAACTAGGGTACAACTAGAATAAATAAGGTTTGATATGAGTAGATATGATAGAAATAATGAGACATATGTTATTAATATGCATAAAAAGAATGTTTGGATGAACAAATGGATGTTGGATCCTAGGGAGAATTTTCTACAGGTTGGCTACCATGATCCTAGTGCGCAATACAAGAAAGGTTGGGGATCATTTAAGAGGAAGAGAGGATTAACCCTTTGTTACAGCTGCATAAGGCCGGGCCATCTTGCTAAGGATTGCTCTGATAGAAGACCTAGTTGTCTTTGTTGTAAAGCACCATGAAGTTCTGGATTTCCCTAGGATGATTTCCAAACTTGAAGGAATGAATATGGAACAAGAAAAACATGAGAAAGACTTAGAAATTAAGACTATGGAAAAACCCCAAAAAGAATCAGAGACTGTATTACTACAAATGCAAGAAACCCTGAATGACAATAAAGATATCAATTATCAGAGATATTCAAAGAGAAAGAATCCATATAAGCAAGAATAGGAGACTTCGACATAGACTGTGTTCTGGATAGGGAAACACAGGTGAATGTTATGACAAAAAGAACTTGGGAAATTTTAGGAAAGCCTGCTATGGTTCCTTCATTGGGAGGAATAAGATTATTTAGAGGAAATTTAATAACCCTATGTGGAAGACTTACCTAGATATATATAAGTGCTTATAGAACTTCAACAGAGGAAGAATTTGATGTTATTAAATTTGTTGAGAACAACACCCCATTTTCTTTATTGCTAGGAAAACCATGGATTGAGAAAGATCAGAACCAGAGAAAAGAAGAAGAAGCCATAGAAAAAAAAAACAAGAATTAAAAGATTTCATGACTCAGAGGATAACACACTTGATATAAGAATAGGAGAACAAATCGAAGTTGTTTAGAACCAGAAACTTGGATGCCAAAGTTGAAAGAACACAAGAAGATTTGAAACACCTGTCTATACAAGAGAGTAGAGCACCTACACCAGACAGAGAAGAAGTATTGCCCTTAAACCCTACGAAAGAGCATCAACAACACAAAGTTATTATGCCAAGAGAAGATAAGAATCAGAATGGGAAGAGGAACCCAATAACATAGATCACAGGGAAGAAGGCTAGAAAGCTCAGCAAGAAGAAAGAAAAGTTGGAGAAATTACAAAAAGTTCCAGAGAAGACTTCGCAGAAGGAAGGTCTCCAGAATTTGAACTTCTCTGGAATATCAGAGAAGCTCAGATTGGCACTTCGCCATGGCGGAGTGATATGACTGTTGGATACATTATAATCATTAGATTGACGTTCCCGAATGGTTAGAAAAAAAATTATGATCATAAAGGTCGCCATCGGACCATTGGGACCGCACCGTAATAGATAGAACTACATTGATGAAAGATTCTTGTCCATTGGAAGGATCCATTACATCGTTATCTACTTATCCCGTCAACTGTTGCATCAAGCACACTTTCACGAATTATATTCGAGCCGACAAGAGAACTCATTTTTACTGTTTTGTGCTTATTGAGACCTTGCCATCCATTCTATTGCATTGAGAAATTGTTCATCAGCTTGAGATATCCGATCTTGAGCGTGCATGTCAGACGAGCTCAGTGCTGTGGAAAATTCAGTAGAGGAAATTTTAATCAATCTAATGGCAGAGAGAGTGATGTCCACAGGAGTTCAAGCCTCATCGACATGAGGAGTGCAAGCCTCCCCATCGTCTGCTCGCGTATCTGGACCATCTGGAGCTACAGATGAGAAAATAACCAATCATCGAGATGACTTGGTGAACGCAAAGCTAATCCCATCCATTCTGCCCGACTACATCCCACCTCTGGACGGTGCGGTGAATCGTGACAGTGTCCCTAGGGACTTTGACTACACCTTGGTTACTCCATACCTCCCAAAAGGGATACGCACAGGCAAGCCTTAGCTGGATAAGATCATGACACTAAATATCAATGACTTTAACCTAAGGGACCGCAAGAACTTTAGCATGGTCACTCCTCACAGGTATTTGACTAGGATGAAGGGGAAGAAGTCGAGGATAATTACCGAACCATGGACTATGGACCTCATGCAGTCCACTATTCTGAACTTGATGAAAATAACCCATTTTGGAAGGCACCGAGAGGTTAATGCGTGTGTTAAGCTCCTGTTGTCGAGCTTCCATGGAAGTTATTTGTGGCTAGATAGACGCATCACCATCAATTTGGTGTTGATCCATCAGATCACCAGTTTGAGCATGCAGGGACCAAAACCGCAAGATTTTACCCAAGGAAGGCTGCAGAACGTGCCCTAGCACAGAAGATTAAAGAAACATACGACGATGTGGAGAAGGGGTAGCGAGGCTACAAGTTAGCCTCCATCCAAAATGGCGTAGTGCACTTGCTTGCTAGTTGATTGCTGGTAAGCTAGTCTAGAAGAACATAACCACTCAGGTCACAGGGTTTGTTGTTGACCTCGCAGGGAAATGTGTGGAGGGGCTACAAATGAATTAGGTAAAGCACTTAGTGAACCAGTTAGACCAAGACTTCCGCAAAGCTCAGGATCAAGGCTATGAGTTCCATTTTAGTTGGCTACTGATCCTCATTGCGTTCATATCTTGGGAGATGCTGGAAGATGCGAACTTCCCTGAACTAGAACCATTTGAGTCCTTAGCCGTGAAGTTCACTTCGCTATGGTAGTCAAGCGATATGGGAAAAAAATGGCAATCAAACACGATGTTCTACACCTACTACCTATAGTTAAAGAGGGATATTGAGGCTATCCCTCATATAACACTGAACACCCTACACAAGTTTAGTCCATTTGTGAAGTTCCACACAGACATACAATTTATCTACATCACTGCACATGGAGATGAATACAAAGAAGTAATACAAAGTTACTACAAACTCATAGAGGAGGACCTAGAAGAAATCACTAAGGAGTAGCCTGCAGAACTCCTTATCCCTGTTGACCCCACAGAAATGTCCGATCTTGAACTAATCGAAATCTTGGTGGTCACTCGTGAAGGGTATGATACACCTGGAACTAGCATAAGGAAGAAGACATAAGAGGTCCAGCAGTTGAGCAGTGCATCAGATGAAACTGCTTCAGAATCACTTGGAGGAGGAGGTGATGACAAAGTATATAAAGAAGAGAACAATGGAAAAGAAGATCAACAAAAGCAAGGCAAAGTAACACCGCTACAGAACCCCCCTGATGACGTAGAGCCATATAAAAAAAGAAAGGTATCTCCCACAAAACCCACATCGTGGAAGAAGTCAAAATCTAGTAATACCAAGCTGTGGACTGTACTCACACTCGATGACTTCGACTTCATCATCTCAACTATATTGGACCCCTCAGAAGATCTTTTGCAAAGAAATGAAGCTAAGCAAGAGACTATGTATGAAAAAATTGAAGCAAAACTATGAGGGGTACAACAGGCCCTTCACTCCAGCTGCGTAGTGTCAACTGTGCCCCCGCCATCAGAAGAAACATAATTGAGAGATGAGCCTACCCAAATCCGCAAACTAGATGATGCGACTAAAGCCCACCTTCATCGCACACATGAAGAAACAAAATAGGCCACGGTTTCCCTGAAATAAGCACAAGAGAAAGTAATAGAGTAACACAGGGTTGTGCAGCAGGAGAAGGTTTCCCTCTAGGCAAAGTTTGAAGAGGAAAAGGTGTAGATCCAGCATGAGAAAGAACAACTGCTCGCGGAGCAGGTTGGAGTAAAATAAGTAGTCAACAGAGCACTTCTCTCTATGATGGG
>SNQJ01S0219732.1:0-15189 GCA_010110895.2 Picea sitchensis
GGGCATGGTGTGCATGTGATAACCGGGAAATGTAGAGTCTTACCTGTGGGTTCCTTTGTGGAGGAAAATTTGCACCTTTTCATGAATGCAATTGTTTCCTAGCCCATTCATTTCCTTTTATTCTTATCTTTATTTATTTTGATATTTTTCTCTTGTGCTTCAAGGGAATAGTTTATGGACATTGTCTTGGATTGATGACCAGAGGTGACAACGTTATCCACAAATATTTCACGGAAATGAGAAGGTTGGATCGTAATGAGACCCCCTTTCTCTTGGCTATGCCAGCAAGATATACTACCATGGTTTTTTGACCAGATGGGTGGTAATGTCATACCGCTACATGCCCACGGTCATAATAGATTAGCTGGTGATGAGACCTCCTATCCATCAACTAATACCTTGAGTGTTTACGTTATCTTGTAGGTATCGTTTCCTTACTAAGAAGTATTTCACTGGTTTCTCGGGGATCTTTGGGTGAAGCATCGCAAATGTTTCATATTTGGATTATAACTCCTGCCAACTAATTTTACCCTATGGTCCTTTATCTACTTCTTCCCATGAGTTAAGGTACAACCCTTCATAGTGTAGCCAATACCAATGCCCAAAAAAGGAAAGGGGATATGGAAGGAATAAATATGGAAAGTGGTAAGTATGCCACATCAAGGACTTAAGCATTTGCAAGAGGTGTTGGCACTTCAAAGCCTCAAACATTTTCCCCTTTTAAGGGAGGTTTTGCTAGAGAGTAGGCACTCCTAGGCCCCAACGTACCTTCCTTCCTTAGCTTCTAAAAGAAAATTTAATTTTCTAGGCCCTAAATGTACCTTCCTTCCTTAGATTTTTTGAAAGACAGTTTATTTGGTGACAAGAATGAGATTACTAGAGAGATAGCAATTTAGGGTCAAAAATCACTCAATAAAATGTATAATTAAAAGATCAAGATAATAGAATATTTATAGAGAGAAAGAAACATTT
The DNA here is from genome assembly GCA_010110895.2 of Picea sitchensis. Lineage (NCBI taxonomy): Eukaryota > Viridiplantae > Streptophyta > Pinopsida > Pinales > Pinaceae > Picea > Picea sitchensis. Next base: position 973 of record SNQJ01S0219732.1, read on the forward strand.
GTTATTTCTCCCCTAGGTTTTAAACAAACAATTTCATAATATTAAACATGATATATGTCTCACTACAAAACATCCATATACGAATAAACATGGCATTTCTACTTATTCACCAAGACAATCAAGCCAAACCCTTTAAATTCTTAAATAATCATCCTACATGAAAATTTCAAAAATACACCACCATAAAGCTCTCCCAAGAGGTGCGCACTAGTTATTGGCTGAAATAACTAGTGCGCTTCTCTTGGGAGAGCTTTATGGTGAAAATTTCAGACCACCACTTCTGCTTGATGAGTTATGGTGAAAATGAATGTTATTTTATGTCTATTTATACCAAAACTATGACCTTAATTATTTTAGGTCAAAATATATAATGAACTCGGCCAATTCACTCCTAAAAATTACATTTTACAAAATTAAATTAATTTTCATCTAAAGAGGCCTCCAAATGTGACATCATGCCCTCCTAGGGTGAATTTAGTCTCCCAAGTGCTGGGATGCAAGTGTTGGGGAAAGACAAAACTAAATAACAAAGGCCTAAAATTTGTTCACATGTTCCAATAGCCTCATGAATACTTCCATGAAAACTCCAACACAGTGTGTGATGTCTGTAATGTAGGAAAATGATCTAAATCTCTCCCAAGGATAAATTTAGGTGGGGAGATATGATACCTCGTGTCTAGGTCTTCCAGGGTGCTTCCAAAGGAAACATCCTTCTTTCATCTGGTGCAAGATTTCAATATCTTCTTACCCATGGTTGGGGCTCTCAAAGAGATCCATATGTGGCTTTGATCTCTTAAGTGAAGGCATGATCTAGTCATTCTCATGTAAATAATCCAATTGAAAGATCCTCAGAGAATAAGAACAATTATTCCCTCTAGGGGTCTATAAGTCACAAGGATCATAGCATGTAAATCACATCCAATAATTAAATTACCTAAACATGCATCAAACCCCCTTAACCCCAAAAAAAATTAATCAAAGACATTCAAAATTTGATAAGTTAGGTTTGGAGAGGTTTTCAGGGTGTCCTATTGGGATAACTCTAGTTTAAAGTGTTTCCTAGGGTGGATCTAGTCCAAGCATAAAAGACTTGGGAATTGGGGCATGTGATAATAGGAAATGTGGAGGACACTGTAAGTGCCTTTTGTGAGTGGAAAGTTGCACTCATGAAATGAAACGTTTTCAATGATTCATTTCCTTTTATTCTTAGATTTATTTCTTTTGATATTTTCTCAGGCTTCAAGGGAATAGTTGATGGCCACCTTGGATTGGATGAATTGAGGTGACACAACATTATCCACAAAAAATTTACGGAAATGAGAATATTGGATCAATGAGTCCCTTTCTCGGGCTATTCCACCAAGAGCCACTACCCTAGCTCGGTGACCAGATGATTGTAATGTCACACCGCCACATGCCCACAGCCATAATATTAGCTTGGCTCAAGCAGTGAGACTTACATCCATCAACCACACCTTGAGTGTTTATGTTATATTTTAGGTCCCTTTTTCTTACTCAGAAGTCTTTAAACATACTTCTGGGATCCTAAAGGAACATTCTGTTTCTATTTGTCTTTAACTTGCCACATTTCACCTTCTGGAATTTTGTTCTTCCTATGTGTGTTGTTGTCAATACTTTTGATAAGAATCCAGTGTATGACTATAATCCTAGTTTTGGCTTTATGAGTTGTGCAAGCTACGTAATAAGTCGGATACAGAGTATGAAAAAAAAAAAACTGTTGCGAAAAGGATAGCGCAACTCCAACAAGGCAAAAGTAGTTGAAACAAAACAAGAAAGCATGTGATCTCAAAGCCAAAAGACACAACTTAGATTATATATATAGGGTCCGGGCTCACTATCAGATCCCCTTGGACATCCTTCCATGGATTCAATCTTTCATTGATTGTTCCAAGGCATCTTTCAAAGTAGCTATCCGTTGTTGCATTAATAAAATCTGTGTTAGAGGTAGCAATCCTCTAATATGCTTCCATAATTATCTTTGGTGTTCCTCATGAATTGGATGCTAACCTCCCTATATAATCTTTAAAATTCCTCAACATTCCTGTGCTAATTCACTTCCTCATGGAATCTCGTGTAACCTGTATATAGCTTGTTGTTCCGAAGAGGTAGCTAGCCCACTATGAATCTTTAATTCATATTTCTAAAAGTGTGAACACTTGACCTTTGCATTCCTCGGAATTTGGCTCATAACCATACCATTTGAGAGCATGACCTCACAAGGTAGTCCTGAACCAAACCAAGATTCAGATACTTGAGTCCCTTCCCGACTCCTGGTTTCACACAAGAATGAATGTTATTTAACATATTCATCTACCTTAATTCTATAATTATGGGTATCAAACAATCGAACCTCCTACATGACTATTAATTCACGGTTGATATTGTTGCTCCTATCAAAATAAACTCTTAATAAATTCTTCCAGACCTACCAGGGATCCCAATATCCTCCCCATAATCACACTTCCTGGTTGTGACTGAATAACTAATTGTACTTGGAACAAAATTTAACTATAAGACAGTAGTATTGAATTTACCACTTTTATAGAAGAAACTTGGGCCAGGGCCATCTTGGCTGACTCCACTAGATCTCATGCATTTATTTGATCCGGGGGTCTCATTTTCTTCCACTAAGACGATCTCTTCAGCTGGATTCCCGACATTTCCTAGCATCAGGGCTAAATATTCTCTCTCCTTCAACATCCATGCCGACTCTCTCTTCTTCTACACCTTCTCCTTCTTTTCCACCCTCTCTGGGAATCTTTTCTCTCTCCGGGCTTCACTTAGGCTTTGAATCGGCCATTCTTTCCTCATGTTTTCTCATCTTCTGCAACTCTTCCAACTATCTTTCCTCTACTCTTTGGTCTAAATTCTTTCCACAACTTCTCATACTATTTTTCTACTTTATTTATCTTACAATGCCACCACTTCTCAACTATGGCTTACTCTTTTCAAGGATCGCTTGCCTCTTGAGTCCATTTCTTGTTGCCTTCATTTTCAAAGAACTCCTTCCCTCTCTGTGATACATGACTCACCCAAACCTCTCCTACCCCTAAGAAAGTGTGTCAGATTGCCATCCTATCTGTGTGGGACATAGCCAACATCCCTTCCATCAAGAAACTTTAATCCATAGGGATTTATCTCAATAGCCTCCCTTTGCATCTTTCTTTGGAAATAAGGATTTTAAATTTTACAGTACTATTGGTGGTTCTCACTGCAAACTCAAGAATGTATCCTTCTAATGTGGTATTGACCCAAAAATAAATTGCTCGCGTGACTGGACAATCTAGCCAATGAAGTGTTGCAATATTTTATGTGTCCCAACTACAGGTCCTCTTGACTCGTTCCTAGAACTCTGGAGCTTCTTGGTTTCATATATCTAGTGAAAAAATTCTTCCGGTAATTTAACCTAGAAAATCTCGTATTGGTCGTTCGATCTTTCTGGGTAAAAGACTACCTCCCAAGTATCTTCTATAGATTTTCTTCTACACTCCTGCTTTTCCATATGAAGGCATCACAATTTATCTCCCACCATTGGTTAATATTAGATCAATGAATATGTAAAATCATCCTCCCTACATGTTCCATTTTAACACAGGTCCCAACAACAAAACCATTTTGTTCGCGTAAAGTTGATTTAGACTGTATCCTTCCCTCAGTTACCAATAAAAGGTACTATGTAGTCTAGAGCTCTGGCATTTATGTCTCTTGTGCAAGATCAAGAATGAATCCTGAAAGCCCTATGGATCCTCTTAAGTCTCACCCGAAGCGCTGCTAATACATATAGATAGGGAAGGGTAAGGAAAAAAAAATTAGGAGGATTCACAAAACTTTAAGACTCATCTTGATCTTGCACAAAAAATCTACTTGTCGAACAGATCTGAACTCATATATGAAAGAAATGAAGCTACTTAAGTTGTGGAAAACATTCAAACACAAAAAAATCATGCAAAACTTATCAAGAAAACAAAAGTACTGTAAAGATACAATGCAAAATCATAAACACATAATGATGCAACATATTTTGAAAATTTGGATCCTTCATATATTATCTTTAGATCTTGTCGATATAATTCTGTAGATACAAAGTAATTATGTAGCTGCTAAACTGCTCTGGACCCATGTCGTAGAAATATATCTCCCAAAATGGTGTACATATTACATTTAAAGACTCGAACTTGACCTAGCAACACTAAAAAAAACAAGAATACAATTAACCCAACAGTAACAACAAGGAGAACCCTTTACACTCTGGCGATAACAACAACCTTTACAATCATCACAACAACCTTCAAAATCATCAGAACCCTTTTTTAGTCGAATTAATCCCTATATAGTTTTACAGGGTCTTTTGGCTTTGAGTCACCGCTTTGTTTTGCTGCAACTTCTTTTCCTCATAAGTACTATGCCATCTCTTTTCAAGAATCGATTTTGCTACTTTTTCATGCTCGTTGTCCAACTTTGTTCTCAGAGCTGTACAACTCCATGCTAAAACCAAACTAGGGATTGTAGTCCTGTACAAGTTCTTATCCAAAAAAATAATGGCCCAACAACTTACCTATGTACATGTAAGCTAAAGTCAAGAGGGTAAAAGTAATCGCAAGAGCTAAGACAAATAAGAAACTCTGGAGATGTTTCACTCCAAGGATCCCCGAGAAATATGTTAAAGACTTCAAGAAGAAAAAGGACCTAAAAAGATAACACATAAATACCTGCTGTATTAGTTGATGGATATGAGGTCTCATAACGAGCCAAATTATTATGACTGTGGGCATGTAGCGGTATAAAATTACCACTCATCTAGTCACCAAACTAGGTAGTGGCTCTTGGTGGCACAAACAAGAGAAAGGGACTCCACACATCCAACTCTTCATTTGCCATGAAATTTTGTGATAATGTTGTCACCTCGTCATCAATCCAAGATACAAGCCATCAACTATTCCCTTGAAGCACAAGAGAAAAAATATCAAAAGAAATAAATCTAAGAATAAAAGGAAATGAATCGGCCAGGAAAACATTTCATTCATGGCAAGGTGCAACTTTCCCTCCACAAATGCAATCTAGCTGTAATACTCTATATTTCTATTATCACATGCACTTATTCCAAAATATTACTCCCATGCTTGGACTAGAACGTAATTCTGGAAACATTCCAAACTTAAGAGAGGTTAGGCCTAATAGGACACCCTGAGACCTTTCAAAACCTAAATTATCACTTATAATGTCTTTGATCATTTGTTCAGTTAAGGGGTTTGATGCACATGTTTGGGTAATTTAATTATTGATGTGATTTACATGCTAAGATCTCAGGATTCTCAGGAACTCTAGAGAGGGCTGCACTTTATTTCTCAGATCTTTCTAAAGGATGCCACAGAGAGAGAGGAAATGACTCATCTACACCTCCATGGGGACTCCAAAGCCCACATATGGATGAGATGAAACCCCTGAACCATGGGTAAGTAGTGATATCAAGGGCTTTGCACTCAGAGAATGGCTGATGCTCTTTGGATATAATCAAGGGAAGACCTAAACTTAAGTTATCATGCTCCTCCCACCTAAATTTTAGCCTTGGGAGGAATTGGACGTCATTTCTACAACCCTAGACATCACCTGTCAACTAAGGTTGTCACCTTGGAGGCATTCATGAGGCTATTGACACGTGTGGGAAAATTTTAGGCCTTTGTTGGCCCAACGTTTCATGTCCTTTCCCCAACATCCCAACACTTGAGGCCCAAATTCACCCTAGGAGGGCATGATGTCACATTTGGAGGCCTCCTTTCTTTAGATGAAAAAATCTCTGAACTTAATCTTTGTTAAAATGTAATTTTGGAGGAATCAAGTGAGTTCAAATTCTTTATACATTCTTGACCCCAAAATAATTAAAGGTCAGTTTCATAAATAGACATAACTTGAAATTCATTTTCATGATAACTCATCACACACACAAGTGGTGGTCTGAAATTCTCCCTTTATGGCTATTGGCCGAAATAACTAGTGCACATCTCTTGAGAGAGCTTTATGGTGGTGTATTTTGGCAATTCTCATGGTGGAATGTTCTTCAACTAGGGTTTGAATTGATTATTATTGGTGAATTAAGTAGAAAATATGCATGTTTATTCATTCTATGGATGTTTATGGTAAAATTTATCATATCATGTCCACATTATGAAATTGATAGCTTTAAAATCCTAGGAGAAACAACAAATTATTCTTTCTCTCTATAAATATTCTACTAGATTGATCTTGCCAATCATACATTTTCTTGGAAGTGATTATTAGAGCCCTAAAATGCTATCTCTTTAGTAATCGCATTCTTGTCACCAATAAATTGTTTCTAGAAGCCACATAGCTGAAGGCAATGGGGCCTAGAAGTGCCTACTTTCTGGCAAAATCTCCCTTAAAAGGGGAAAATGTTTGAGGCTTTGAAGTTCCAACACCTCTTGCAAATGCTTAAGTCCTTGATGTGGCATACTTACCACTTTCCATTTATTCCTTCCATATCCTCTTCCTTTTGGGCACAGACATTGCTAATTATGAAGGGTTGTAACCTTAACTCATGGGAAGAAGCAGATAGCTGACCATAGGGTAAAATTAGGGCTAAGGGATTATGTAATCCAAATATGAAACATCTACATGCTCACCCAAAGATCCCTAGAAAACCGAAATACTTAGCAAGGAAACGAGCACCACAAGATAACGAAACACTGGCTAGTTAGTTGGGATGGATAGGAGGGTCCCATCACCACTAATCCATTATGACCGTGGCATAGAAGCGGGTATGACATTACCACCCATCCAATAAAACCATGCTAGGGTAGTGTCTATTGGTGGGATAGCTAAGAGAAAGGGGTCTCATTTATTTATCCAACCTTCTACTCAAGGAAATACTTAGGATAACGTTGTCACCTTTGGTCATCAATCCAAGACAATGTCCATAAACCATTCCTTGAAGCACAAGAGAAAATATCAAAATAAATGGAAGATATAAATGGGTATGAAATGAATGTATTAGGAAACAATCTCGTATCCATGAAAAAATTTTTCCACAAAGGAACCCACAGTAAGACTCCCTACATTTCCTTGTTATCACATGCACACCATGCCCAAATATTTTCCCCATTCCAACTCATACAATTACATTACTTGGACTAGAATCCACCTAGTAAACACCCCAAAATTAAGAGAGGTTTATCCCAATATGACACCTTGAGACCCTCTTCAAACCTAACTTGTAAAATCTCTGTATAAATATATTTGCTACTCTGTTTGGGGCCATAAAATTTGATACATGCTCTGGGTAATTGACCATTGGATGTGATTTACACTATGATCCTTTGGACTCTATGAACCCCTCGAGGGTGCAATTTGTTGTTGCTTCAGGACCTTGCTCGGTGGATAGATACACATGAGGGAATGACTAGCTCATACCTTCATGGGGCTCAAAGCCCATAGATGGATGCTAAAACCTCGGCCACAGCAAGAAGAGATTAAATGCTTGCACCAGATGAAGCCAGGCTGATACTCTTTGAGGCACTGTGGGAAGACCCACACTGAGGTCTCATGCTCCTCCCACCTAATATTTTTTCTTGGGAGGCCTTGGATGTCACTTTTGCAGCCCTAGACGTCACTTGTCGGTTGGGGTTGTCACCTTGGAGTAATTCATGGGGATATTGGCATGTGTGGGAAAATTTTAGGCCCTTTGGATTCCAACGCCATCTCCTTTACCCAACTGTCTCCACACTTGAGGCCCAGTCACCCTAGGAGGGCATGTCGTCAAATTTCGAGGCCCTTTTATATGCAAATTGAATTTATTTTGGTAAAATATGATTTTGAGAACCTGCAGAGGTCAACCCCTGGACATCTTTGACCCAAAATAAACAAAGGTAATAATTTTGGTATAAATAGACATAAAGCAGAGATCTTGATTATCATAAGTCATCACACACAAGTGGTGGTATGGAATTCATCCCTCTTTAAGGCCATATCAATAAATAACTAAAAGACTCTTTGGGAGAGCTTCATATCGTGTATTTGGCAATTTCATGGTAAATCGGTCTTCATCTAGGGCTTGTGACTAGATTATATTTGGTGAAGTAAGTAGAAAATATGCATTTGTATTCATGCTATGGATGTTTGTGGTAAAATTTACTTATTTCATGTCTAATATTATGAAATTGCTTGTTTAAATCCTATGGGAGAAACAACAAATGCTTATTTATCTCTATAACTATTCTATTAGCTTGATATTTCCAATTATACATTTTATTGCGAGTGATTATTAGAGACCTAAATTCTATCTCTCTAGTAATATCATTCTTATCACCAATTAAATTGTCTTTCAAAAGCTAATGAAGGAAGGTACGCTAGGGCCTAAAAGTGCCCAATCTCTAGAAAAAACCTCCCTTAAAAGGGAAATCCTTGAGGCCTCTAGCTTTGAACAACTCTTTCATTTACTTCTTCCCTTAGCTAATAATTATCATTATTTTGTATTCCCAAGTGATATTTTCTTATTATTGACTCCATAAGCCCCAAAAAGGAACTCGATTTCACACTCAGGGATGAATGAGAATTGTTCAAAATTTCAAACATCTTCTTGAAACTTAACTGTACTAATTAAATGTAACCATATTAATATTTCTATAATTGTTGTTACAACCTTTATTTAGCAGCCTTAATAAACATATTAACCTCTAAAACCAACCCATAAATTTGCATTTGCCTAAGTTCTATCATCCCGCCCCAGCCTTCCTTTGCTATCGTTTGAAGCAGCACCTCTAGTTGATTAAGGTTGTTTTGCTGCTGTAACCATCAAGCTATGACCATCATTTCAGCCCCTTGACAACCCTCAAATTTTTTATAAAACCACCCAACACTTTACTAGGTAACCACTATCATTATGCTAAAGTGTCGTTTCTGTCTGCCTAATTTAAGTAATTTTATCATGGTTTTTTGTTGTCATCATTATTTATTTGTTGTTGTTACAAGTGTTTAAACTTTAGACAGCCTTTAAAGTCATTAATTTGACTCATGTTAATCTTGAAATTATAAGTGACAAAAATACTATCATTTGTAAAATCTTTATATATCATTGTTGTCATCATAACTTACAATTTATGGACATATTTGTTGTTGCTATACATTTTATCTTTTGGTGTTTCAATAGAATATTTATATCTTGAAGTCATTAATTTGAAACATTGATATCAATGGTTATCACTAAAATTGGTTGTTTCCATTGGTTAAGGGAAGGTACCATTCACCTTAATTTCTTCTTGACCCTTTAAACCATACCAAGGGACTTCTTTCCTTTGAGTGACCTAGAGAGAGGGGTGGGTTTTACCTTTGTCTTATTTCCTTCATCAACCAACTAGGTCTTTGGATGTCTCCCTTGGAGTTAGTTTCTCTCCTCCTAAATAGAAAGAGTTATCCTATTGGGGTGACAGAGGGATTTACTCTTGATGTGTTAAGAGGCCAATCTAGTCCCATTTTGCCTTGTAGGCTTTAGGCAAGCATAGATTACCAGTGATAATAGGACCCAAAGTTGGGTTCTACACTTGGGATTCCACACATCCTCATGACATTTCCACCTCAATGGTTAAACCATGTTTGAGACATTTCACCCAACCATGCCTTCCTTCACCACAGCCCATATGTATTCCTTGAGCTACTTGAGTCAAGTCTTGTCACTAAACTCTTTGCCACTAGAGCGCCCACCCAACCATGCACTTCATTATGTTATAATTGTGTTATTGAACATATACATACAGTTAAAAATTCCATACTTATCCAATTATGAGAACCAAGAACATGCAACAAACATAAACATGAGAAAGAGAAAATTATGGCTGGGGTGACATTTAGAGGTGTCAACAACTTGTACAAATTCAATATAATACAAGATGTTGCAACATGGTACTATACAATGTGTTGCATGTAAGAAGGGAGCCCTCTTGGGTCTACATAAGATACAAGTTTCTCCCAAGTCCCACAGGACTTTCCTCCCTGCCATCTCACATCCCTCCTTACACTGCTTTTCAGGACTAATTCTATCTCACATCCTCATCAAAAGACTCCTCCCCATCACACACACTGTCCAACTCCAAATTCATCTTGCCTGCCAGACTCAGTCCAAAGAAGACTTGCCCCAACTATATCCACAAAACCTCCTCAAGTAATAACAAGTCCTACCATGTGGAGAGACTTGGATTCTTGGGGGAGCTCGCCCCTCTCTACCCAAATCTGCCTCAAAATACTTGGTGTTGTTCAATACTCAGTTGTTGTCTTTAGCTCGTCACAATTATATATGTGTCCATCTCAATGAACCATATCACCTCTGCTTGTTATCCCCATTTTGTCAGATAACTAAGGAGATTATGTCTTGAGGCCCATGTGTCCTAGACATGGAATAATTTAGAGCCATACTTATTTGAGCTTGCCCCTGAGGGGACCATTTTCTTCAAGCATCCCATCTAATAATAACAACAAACATCCATCCCACTCCTACCGGGACCTCAAGTAGCATTGGATCTTATTCCATGAAGTAATGAGTCCGGGAATCATGGTACGTGTCACTCTAATTTTCAAAGCATTTGAATATGTTTCACTAAAATCTTCTTTGTTTCATAACATTTTCTTGAAATTATGCTCTTTTAACTTGTTCATACAAGGGGGGGATGACATCATGCCCTAGTAAGATGGTTCCTTTTAGGATGAGTTTCCACTAGGTAACTATAAAAGGTCATCATCCATTCCTTCCATACTACTCTCACTTCACTTTTCATCATTGTCCCTCCCATCTTCCCCCTACCTTGAACTGTGTGATGCTTTTGTGATAAATTTTGCCTGGCAATAATTCCTTTCCATGGTTTTCCTAAAAAGAGATTCAAGTATTCTAAAATGATTCATTTCAAGTTCTATAGGATAAAATTATTTTACTCAAAATCACCAAAATTTTTATATAAACTATATAGAATCCTTAGAAATTGGAATATTTTATAAAATACTCAAACATTTTATAGTTGGCATATGTGAAGGATTAGTATGATCTCATTTATTAGTTTCATACATTTTAAAATAAATTTCCTTATCCTTAAATCATCCCCAGGTCCCTGGCTTGGGCATTGCCTTTCCACACTAGTAATGGTTTTACCTTGACTTGTAAAAGTAGCTAGAAAAGTTAAAAATCCAATATGAAACCTTTGAGATGCTTCTCCCAGGATTCCCGAGAAAACAATAAAGGCTCTTAGTAATAAAAGGGGACCCAGAAGATAAAATAAAACTCAAGGTCCAGTTGGTGGATGGGAGGTCTCATCATGAGTCACCTATTAGGTCCATGGGCATTGGGGAGCTGTGATGGACACTACCATATCTCGGCCACCAAACCAGCTGGTAGTGTCTTTGGTGGCAGCTAAGAGAAAGGGGGTCCTACTCAAAGGATCTAGCCCTCTCATTTAGATGAAGTTCCTGGGTAACGAGTCACCACTCAATCACCATGACAATGTCCTCCAAGTATTCTCTTGAAAATAATAAAAAATAAGACAAATAATAAAATAATTTATGGGATAGGAAAACAATGGAATCCATGACAAGGTGAACTCACCTCTATAGAGGCACCCACATGAAAGACCTAAATTTCTCTGTTATCAATGCACCCTTTTCCCAAAAATTCCCCTACACCATTTCATAAACTTACATGACCTAGATTGGATGCTACCTGGGAAACACCCCAAACTAGAGGAGGAATATCCCAATAGAACATCCCAAGACCCTCTCCAAACCCTCGGCTTGTTAAAACTACATAGCCTTTGGAGCATTTGTCCGGGTAAAGGGGGTTTGATGCCCATGTTTAGGTAATTTAATTACACGGGATTTCATATTTATATGATCCATGGACTTATGGTTTCCCATGGAGGGAGATCTGTTTTTGTTGCAGACACACCCAACACCACCTCCACCCACATGCCCTAGTGGACCAGTACATATGGGGATATGATTAGCTTGAACCCCATGGGATGGAAATCAACATATGGATGTCGTGACCTCAACCAGGGAAAAGAGACACCATAGGATGGCACCGAGCAGAAAGAAGGATGTTTTCCCCGACACACTCTGGCAGTGTCCAGGAACTTAGGGGGATATTTCCCTTCCACATGGACGTTGGTCCTTGAAGGCCCATGATGTCATCATCATATCGGGACTGACGCCATCTAGTTATGGTTTGGCATGAGGATAGTTTGGTGCTAGTTGGAACGTGTGGTAACATTTGAGGTCTCTAGAGGCCTAAATTTTTTCATTTAAGGCCTAACATTCCATGATGGGGTCAATCTCACCCAAGAGGGGCATGGACGCCAGCCTCCTAAAGTGAAATTAGGGTTTTAATTTTTGAATGTATGTAAAAAATGGATTTTTGATGTAAATTGGTCATGTCGGCCTTTTATGACCTAAAAGGCAATTAAAGATCATTGATATGTATAAATAAGAGATAAAACTCTTGTATTTTTTGATAATTCATTCATCACAGACATGGTGGTCTGAAATTCGGCCTTCTTTAAGGTTTCTTGGCTGAAATTAGTGGTGCACACTTCTTGGAGGAGGCATTTATTGGTGTACTTTGGCAATTTTCATGTGGAGTATTGTTGGACGCAGACCCATTTAGGGGAAAAGGCTATTTTTGGGAAGAGAAGCACGAAGTAAATAAAGGACAACTGGAAGGAAAATAAGGGAATGAAATATGTGAGGTGTGCATGCAAGGGAGACCTAATGACATTAGGGTTAGGGTTTGTGCAATGTATTGTAATGGTTGATGAGCCAAGAATATATATAAGTAGTACATAGGAGGTCTAAGGAGAGGGACAAACCGAGAGAGAGCGAAGGATAGAGTGAGAGTCTAGAATTTCTAAGGTTTGTAAGAAATGTACTATTTCATAAGCTGGTGAGCTAGAGAAGAAGTGAGCAACTCGATCCTGAGGGTTAGATTCCAGGCTGAGAAGCCTGGTGCGATCTATTCAGCCTCATAGGGTTCGGGAAGCCAATTGATATTATAAGATCCAATACTGTAAACACACGCGATGTGATATATTTCTAAGACCTAATAAATATATTGAGATCCAGATCTTTTTGGACGTAGCCCAGGAGGGGGTGAACCATGGTAAAACTTGTGTTCTGTGATTGAATGTATGCATCTGTATTGTTGATAATAATTAAATGCTAGATGAATGAATGAAGGAACTAGTTAGATATGATAAGCCACATGCATGAATACAATGACTATGTTAATTTGATGTTAGAATAAATAAATAAAGATCACAAGGTACAACCACATATATCCACTCATTCTCAGGCTGCAAGAACATGAGTATTGTAGCCACCCATAGAGTTGTCTTGGGTGAGACTGCGAAGTACACTCTGTGTGTTGCATTTCCTTCTAGTTTAACAGAGGGGATGATAGTTTTAGAGGGATTTTGTTGGGAGTTGGTTACATCTGAGCTTGGGTCAACCTATGACAATGAGTTAGGATCAAAGTAGATAATTGATAAAGTATAATAACAAACCAACAAATGGTTACATTTCTGGTTGGTTAGAACAAGATGGAACTAAGTGAATGAGATTTGTTGAAGAGGCGTAAAACGAATGCCAGATCTGAGGAGAATAAGTTAAGAGAATGAGAATCTAAAAGGGGATGTTAAGGACGTGGAACCCAATGAAGGAATATATAGAGAGCTGATTGAAAACAAAGGAGATAGAGTTTGTACAAAAAGATAGCAGAAACCCAAAGTTAACATCGCGCAAATATCTGGACAAGTACGTATTCAACGACTTGCATGAAGTACTTTTCTGTGATTTCCCACATGTGTTGTAGAAGTGGATATTAAGGTTGAAATAAAACCATCGTACAAATCAGATTAGGCAGCTAGAGTGGAATCCTGAAGAGATCACACAGTTACAAGAAGTTGACAATAAATTTACGTGTGGAGTGGATTTATGGTTAGACAACATTGTTGTAGGATTTACCACAAACTTTGCAGTAGATACGATGAAGTATTACAATGAAACAGAGAAAGATTTCTTGAAGGGACTTCAAGGTAGGTATGTCATATCTCTATATAATTCCATGAAGATATTACTATATAACAAAGGTGTAATGACAATGGCCTAAGATAGCTAAAATTCTCTGCATTCATGGGGGATCGGGGGAAGCAT